>LVVV01432171.1:0-12500 GCA_001676325.1 Amphinemura sulcicollis
AAGACTACCACCCTTCATGTCGGCGTGGCCCCTATAACTGACTGATTTACGTCATTGCTCTTTGTGCACTAGGGTAAATGACGTGTAGAACTTCTGAAAACCATCTCGAACCACCCCAGGTACCTACATGGCGCCAGCTAAAAGTTGTAAAATGAGCGACTCGTACGATCTGATCAATAATGTAGTTTATTAAGAACACACACAGAAGCAGACACACATAATATATATAATAATAATAACCTTATATAATATAATATATACACACATCGGTATTTATATTTACTATACAAAATAATGACAATAATAAAAACGAAATGGATACATAAAATATAAAACAAAAATATTTTGTAACTAAACAACAATTAAAAAAATCATTTATAGGCTTGAGTTCAGGCTAAGCTTGGCATAGGCTCGTAAAATGAATTAATTTTTATTTAAAGTACCGAAATGAAAATAATTTGGAGGATGAAAAATTATCAAGACCCTCCTCAACCTTTTGAAATTAGTTTGTAATGTTTTGTAATTGTTTTATGTTACCATTTAATTCATCTGCAGAATGAACAGGTAGAATGTAGTTAGGAGGTAAGTATACAGTATTTAGGCATAATCCTATATCACAGGTTTAAGCCGTGTTCATTTTTTATGCTATCCTTTTCTCTTCTGTGATATTTATCCACATTACTTCATTTCTAGCTCTTTCCAATCACCCCCCTTTTGAAGTCCAATTCTATGCATCCTGTGGTTGGTTCGCCCCTTTCCCATTATCATTCACACTCCACATGCTATATCTTGGCATTTTAATATCTTCCACAAGCATTTCCTTCTCAATTTTTTATCCCAATCGATTACTTATTCTTTTTGGAAATACTTCTTCAATTTTTTCATATAAATATTATTTGTGCTACATTCGTTTGTTCTAATCTTTAACCCCCTTTTCTTTTTCACAATGCTTGATTTCTTAAATACTTCTTAAGAATATGATTTCTGCTGCGTCGAGTGCAAGTGCGCTTCATTTGATCGCAGCACCCGATTAGTAACGTCACTGCGCAGTTCTCGTCGTACAACGGCTGTGTGCGTGAAACACGAAACCTACTTTAGCTCCTATCACGTGCATTTCATGTCGATGAAAAATCAAGACGATATGGACCATGGAGGTCAATCACCATTTCACCACACAAAATCAACTGCTTAGGAAGAAAGTTCGATCCAAGACCAATATATTACTCATACAATTTATTATACATCCCACCAAATGTATTAACAGAAAAAATATATATTTATAGTTATTGACTAAATAAAAAATAATTAACAACACAGAACAAGTTGGCAAGATGTTAAGACCCAGGTTCAGCAGAAGCAGATTGCACCAGAATTTTTGGAGATTTGGTTTCAGTTTTGGTTTTGGCAGTGTACATTTTAGTGAGTCAGGCATGCCAGGACGATTTTACACAATGCAACCGTCACCGCCGTGCAGAAGTGAGTCTACAAAAAAGATACTTGCTTACACACGGCACAAATAGGGAGAATCGCGAGCCACTTTAGCAGCAATATGTCAATTATATTATAAGCATTAATAAAGTGGCTTCCTAGCAGAACTAAAACACATATGATTTGATTTTGCCAACATAAAAAGTTACAGCTGTTCCACTTATTTGTAAATCATTTAAACTTGGCAGCGTTAACTTATTAAAAAAAAACTTTTATGAAGAGTAACAAACTTTGAATGTAGATACAAGATAATTAAGGCATTGATAAAAATCCTGGCTACAATCAGAAAAAAAATCTTATTCCAAACTTTGGTAGTTGGTGACATTAGAGTTCCTGTTCAGCTCCATACGAGTTCGCTTTCATAGGCCTGCGCAGAGATATATGGCACAGCTGCAATATATAGATAAATATATATATAGTGGTCGAAAAAGACTACGCCAGGGGGGGGGGAGAGGGGGGCTGCCTTCTACAAGGCATCAAACCATATTTGGCTCATTTTTTAGATAATTTGAAAAAAAAAAACCGAATGGTGATCTTGGATCCCCTGTGCCTTTCTGGCCGCACCGCTGAGCAGGCCTATGCTCACTTTACAATTAGCAAAATTCTTACCAGAGCAAGAAGCATAAGAAATAAGAAAACACTATTGGAGGGCTAGCACATGATAAATTAAGACCAGAGTAAGGTTTTTATAAAGTAATCTAAAAGTAATTCCCATCCCAAACACCATACAATATCTAGCTGAGCCTTCCACTTCTACCACTTATCTACCCAACCACATAGGTGTTACAAAAGGCAGCTTACAAGCTACCTGAGAAAATTTAGTACAACCATGCAAAGAAAACTGGGAAAGATACTGACAGTGTACCTTGCTGTGTAGGTAATTTGAAATAGTAACCTTAAATTCGAGTGAGCTGTCAACCACACACACGTTGATTACAAATAGAAACAACAAACTAGGTAATAAATATAATCAACACCGAGCAGTATTCACTCCACTGTAAATATAAATTGTAAAAGGTTTTGTTCCTACTAGAATTCCTAACAGCAATTTGATACAAACTAAAAAAAGTCCCACGAGCTAACCATTTAAGATAATTATCATATAGAAATAACAAAGCAAAAAGCTACAAAAAAGATATTTTTCCTCAAATATAGAGCAGTATAGGCAAACATGCACCTATTTCATAAAAATTGGAATACAGACACGACAAAAAGGTTTCTTATATTATGTTCACGCCCTGCTGCAAGTGGTACTCTCTCCGAAATATCTTTTCAAAAAAGTCGCAATAAATTTAATTGATGTTGCCCAGATAGTATATAATTGATCTTCCAGCCAAAATGTCAGTTTTTTAGTCCAAAAAGGGGCATTTTAAGTGTTGTCAACTCATTGCTGAATTTAACAAAACAAGCAGGGGAAAGCAGCACTCGGCAACAAACAGTGAACTCAACCAAACAGAATTCGATACCGCAGATTGGATCTGTGCCTTGTAGGCCGGTATCATCTACTGACTCAAAAAATTGTATCAAAACAACTTACTAGCAAAATAGCTAGCAGCACCAAAGTTGAATGGTAGTAGCACTAGATTAATGCAGCAGCTTACTTTTAGAAGCCTGTCTAAATTTATGTTGGGAGTTTCTATGGCTAATCGTACCATGCTTGTCATTGTTCCCTGCTGTAGGGATGTGAAACAGCCGTATCTTGAGATGGTCGCAAATTTCGATGCAAACTTGACATGAGTAGCGCATCAGATCAATGGTCACCCAGGTCTGTCAACAAGAAATCACAATGATGAAATACACCAATCTTAATGTAGTCTCTAAAAAATGTGGAAAACCAGCAAATGAATGAAACCAGATGGCTTATTTCATTTGGGGAAGCAAGAGTTTGCCAATTTATTAAGAAATTGCTGTTGCTACAGGGATACATCAAGTCATTTTCATACCAATAATTTTAAGTGACATATCAAAATGTAAAACCTCAAACCAGCGTATCCATTTCTCTTTTGCCTGCGGTCTTCACTTTTCAGAAAGTTAAGTAATAACAGTTGTTTCTGCATCCCTTAACTACTCTTTTTGGCCTGGCAATTTCAATTGAATTGGGTACTATACAAAGCCAACTATTGCTTTTTCTTCATCAGTTTCAAGCAAATCCCCTGTTCCCCAGACCATCCACCAAATCTAAACATACATTCATCAATATTGAAGAAATTTTCTAATATATTGTGCTTACCAAGCAAACCCATAGAACAAAATACTCAGGAAGGAAAAAGTTGAAGTATTGATTTAAAAACAGCATCGCGGGTCCAAATAGTGTGGTGTCGAGATACTGCATTTCGTTCTTGGTCATGTGGGCTACCTGAAAATCGATGCAATAATCAGGAGTGTAGTTATGAAAGATAGCCACAATACAAATTTATATCTATAAGCAGAAAGGTAGTTCTCACCACTAGTCGATTGGTAACTTTGGCCATCACCATTCCAAATGCCAATATGTAAACGGCAGGATGTTTCTCATAGACTTGTTCAATACTCTTGCAGTAAATTATGAATGCTGGCACAACAACAAATCCCAGAGGAATTACTGGAGACAGCACACTGGTTCCCTGGTACACAAAGCAATTCCTATCAGGGTTCATCTCTCTAATCTTGAACATGCATCTACAGCTACTTAAACTCATTAAGTAAATGTAAGAGATAAACTTATACTGGTAATAATTCAGTATTGACATTAATTATTATAAAGTATTTTCTATTACTAAAATGCATAAATAGTGTGTGTATGTGTAGTATTTAATATCATGCAACCAAACTGCAGAACAAGAAACCAAAACTGTGGGAAACAGACATTATGGTGAACCCCAAAGGGACCGAGGACACTGGTTGCTGGCTCCCAGGAAATTCAAGGATCTAATTGGTTTAAGACTATGCAAGCCCAATCAAAGCAACGAAGGACACCAACACTAAACGCCCATTGCCTGCCAAGCAAAGCAATAATGGAAAAGTTAGCTGCAAGAGCACAGAGAAAACGACTATACCCTTGACCATAGCTTTCTAGCAAAACCAAGCGAGCATTCCGTTAAGACGACTTGAGGGCGCACCAGGTAAGTATGTGCCCGAAGTTCAGTAAGGTGAACTTGTTGGAACCAAGCCAAGAACTTAGTCAGGTTTACGTTTACCACACTTAGTAAGCTGCTCACGATGAAACCAAACAGGCATTAATGCAAGCACAACACCAGAAATGAACACTTGGACAAACAAGTTAATAGTTTGCAGTCGAGCCAAAGTAGTCAAGACAAAAGAAAAGTCATTTTATTTGAAATTTAAGAAATGGCACCGTTAGCACTCTTCATTGGAAAGGAAAAGTCACGGGTGTCTGGTGTTCTTGAAAGTACAAGAGACACGACACGACGCGATCGAAGACGCAACCGACGCGTTTGGGAAAGTGAAGAAATCCGAGAGACTAGGATTAGGAAAATGCAACTTACAGCGACTGTTGAACCGTTCTTCCCAATTCCACCGGTTTTAAACGCGACGATAAAAGAAGTTAAGACCTGGGCATAGCCAAGAAAAAAGGCTGCACATACAAGGAGTGATAAGTTGCCGTCGGTCCACGGTATCTAGGGCCAAGACAACAACAAGGTGGTAATTGTATGGACATGGCTGGAACCAATTTTTCCAACAACCGGGCAGTGCGAGGTTGTGGCATTCCTAATGCCACAAGGAGAGGAAAGCCCATTTCTTGCAAAACTGTTTTCTCTTTTCAAGTTAGATAGAGTGAAGATTATTCAATCTGAATTCCACCCAGTCAATTCTAATGAGATTGAATAAAGTTGGCAGTTTAAAGCCATAGATAGATGACTTTCTGTAGCCGATGGTTGCATTGCTTGCATAGCTGCTGAGGATACGACGACTGTGATTACGGATGATTGGTGGATGTTAATGAAATGATGGACCAACATGAATGATAATTCTATTCCAATTACACTATAGATAGATGTCTGAGCCATTCGACAATGCCATTAGATTAAATCTCAATCTTAGCAAAGCACCACATTCTGAAGAAGGTAACAGAAATATGGAACAGTTTCCCCAAAACTAACATTCACATAATGCCTGGTTAAAAAACATTCATATTGAACATTCACTACATTTTTATTACCAAATACTCAACTAATTACGATAAACATAAAATTTCTACGAGTAAATACTCTTAAATGCAACCCATTGTGTGTTGTGTCTGTTAGTGTCTCAGAAAATGAAATTAAAGTTTTTGTGCACCCATTGTCACTTACAGCAATGGATGAGCCATTTTTACCCACCCCACCAGTGAAAATGACTATCGAGTTCTGAATGGTACTAATAATGGCGATAACAACGGTAAATATTCCTATTGAATAAACCATCGGGAAATTTAGGTATGGGATCTGAAATAGAAAGCACATATGCCATTATACAACATAGTAAGAAATAAATTTTAAAGAATGTAGACATCAGATTAACCAAAGATATATACCTGCCCTGTAGAGCTAGGTCAACTGTGCAATTGGTGGCAAAACCTTAGGAGTTATCTTAGGTAAGCATCAAAATGTTACGTAGGTATTCAGTAAAGACAAATGCTATTTCACATTATAAATTAACAATAACAGACCAATTGGCTGCCACTAAGAACTCTACTAGATGGTGTGCGTGAAGACCTGGCTTCAATATTGTTTTGGCATCTTCATTTTTTTTTGGTAAAATACGTACCAATTTAAACGATCAGATGCTTGATTAAAACTGGTAGCTAACTTAAGGAGTGCAACAATTTGCAGGAATTAGCAACAAGAGGAAAATTAGTTGATTAAACTTTTACCTTTGTCATCCACACATTTGGACCAAATATGGCAGAAATCATGTGAATGGAGATTATAGTAATTTGCGCTTCCGTCACATCAATTCTACCAAAACGCAGCGTTCCTGTTGATACAAAAGATAAAAATGAATTCTTGAGTGCTTGCTCAATTCAACTACACACTAAATTATAAATGAAGGTACACTTGCAGAATTGGAAATAGGCATTTAGAAATTTATTAACTCCACCCATCACGTATGTTGTATGATCATGCGATCCAGGATTGAATTGGGCTTAAGCAGCCTTCCACGAAATATACCATTTTGGAATGCTCTTGGTTTTGGCACGACTCACAAAACAACAATTTAACGACCTTATTATATCTCTCAAAATTGCCTGCAACGATACCACATTGTATGCAAAAGCAACAAACAAGAAAACAATTCCTTTATGTCCAGTTTGATGGGCATGCATCAGTGTGCACCGAGTGCAATCTTAGAAAGAGACTGAAAATTCGCTGTCATGCTTTCAGCGCACACTAATGCCGCCAAACAAATTTGACATAACTGAAATGAATTTCAATCTATCTATTGACGACACAAAGGCTAATTATAACACAAAGCAATTAAAACAAACCAAAGTAGCTTTCTTACTTTCTGTTAATTAACAACTAATTAATGAGCTAACAGCTATCTGGCAGGGCCAAGCCTTTCTGACATGGAGCTTTATAAAATAATATGCAATCAACCAAGTTATATCAGAGTAACCATGATGCCAGTTACAGTTTTCCAAATAATACATTAAATCTAGCTTGATGTAAATTCAATGATAGACCGTAAATAGTAGTATCACACATTCCGAATACATATACATATGTATATACGTATACAGATATTCGAGGCAAGAATATAATTGGCCAATTTCTGATTGCACAAGTGTACCCACCTTGAGAGAATGGTCAACAGAGTACAAACAAGAAACAAAATAACATGATTAATAATTAGAAATACATGGTTGGTGAAAATATTGGAAGCCTTTGCATTCAAAAACTGAGTCCAAACAAGAAACGAAACAACATGGTTAATAATTAGAAATGCATGGTTGTTGGATCATGCCCAGTGCAAGTTTAGAATGGCACAATGGTAACCCAAGACAATTCGCCACCAATATCACTTAAACGAAATGAAAGTATCTGGTATTCATTTGAAAGTTGCCCAGTTGACCAAAATAGTATTATTTTAATAATAATTTTAATAAACTAACCAAAAAAAATCACTTAAAAAATAAAAATTACATCAATAAAAAATAGATCTCTCTTGCCAGAAATGACTCGAAGGACTTATTAACTAACTGAAGTGAGATATGCAAATTGGGAGGATAGTATTTTAGTGTTAGGAAAAATAAGTTTGGGCAGTAAGCGTGTGGGACTAGACTACAGACAGCAATCAAAGAGCTATTCACTAACCTGAGACATAGGTTTGCCAATGAGCACAATAAAAAAGTGTCATTGCACAAAAACATTGGAAGAACATCCACGATGGGTAATATCCTAGTTGGACAGCAATGCATGCTGATAGCGCCACAAACACTGCAAAGAAAATGGAAAAATCACGTGTCAATATAAGAAGCAGAACATACAAAAGTACCTGCCAACTATTCTAGTTGGTAACATTAAGAGCTTTAAAACTCGTTTGGTTGTGAACTAAATAAGTATGAACTTGAATTGAGCTAACTGTTAAACTTTCAATGTGTTTATTGGATGTTTTGCAGTATGTCAGCAATGCCAAAGCCATTAGCTGCAAATATGAAAGAATGTTGAAAGAAATATTTACCTGTGGATATCGAATCACAGCCATGATCAAATAGCTCCCCGAGGGGCGAGGATGTACTCGTCCTTCTAGCTTGCTTTCCATCAATAGCGTCAAGACTTTGATACAGGAAGAGACCCAAGGCACACACAAAGCATGCCCACCGTGGTGCCTGGAAAGAAAGACTTCCTAGATCGCACAGCTGAAGAACGGAATGGCGGGGACTTTGCAACAGTTCTCAAACTTAAGACTATAGGTACCAGGCACTTGCAATATTTGTCAAAAACAAGCATCGGTCTACATTTCTCGTGAGCATATTTGTTTGTAGAATTTAATAATAATTTTGTGCCCATCAAGTTGGCTATGATGATGTGTTGGTTAAAAGGACACATGAGGTATGGATAGAGATGACAGAACCCATTAAATGTTTAGCAGTAATAAGTTTGGTACAATAAATACATATTAGGTACAGCTTTATATTATTTGTCTCACTTGTTGGCAGAATTGGCACTGGGCCGAAGCCAAGATATCAACAGAAAGGAATGGCAACTTACTTCGTGCTTAGCGTCCGGGCTGTACCAAACTAGAATTAATGTAGTCAAAACGTTCACAAAAAGTCCAGAGACGGTTATTAAGTTTGGCGCCAGCCACAGGGGTACTTTGCTAACCAACCAATTCCACCAGGGCTGTAGTAATGGATCGAGAAGGCTAACACTTGTGCAATTGTATTTATGTTCACTCAGTCGTTTTAGCTGTCCAGACGATAACAGTTTCTCTTTAGAGAATAACATAGTGACGAGATAGTAGCACCAACAGTTTCCACAAAATAGGAAAAAGGTCTCTCTATAAAGTCACACGCATTACCTATCACGGTAAAACGGTCATCGTATAGACGGCCACTCATTCACTGCTCCACGCACTGCCTACGGTGGCGGCTGGGCTGGACTACGAGGCAATCTGTCTCCCTCGTTCGTCGCTCCTTTCCTAAATGTACACACACAGTTCCCATTGAATATTTTTACTGTTCTTAAGTTGGCAGTACTATCTCTTCTTTGGGTTGGCAAAATCGTACTTTTAAACTTCAACCGGGCATTCAATGCCTGTTCAATGCCATACCCAGAGTTTTTTCCAAGTTTTCTATAGAAAATATTAACAGCATTGACTATCACCATAGGCAAACTTGATTGCAACAAAAAGGTGACCATAACAAATTTACAATGGGAAACAACTCGGCTGCTTAAAAGAATGTGTCAAAATTCAATTTTATTTAATTTTCTGCATTCAGAACTTTTGCCTTAATTAAAAAATCGGATAACTTATTAGTCACCCAAGCAAGAATTGATCTTTCTACAGTAATTATGTACAAAGTTTAAACTAAAGCTGGGATGTTGCTTTAGTTCATGTTTGGTCAACACATTTACAGCTGTACATTGAGCCATTGAGCGCTTGGTTGAATTAATCTTTTTCCGGTTACCGCAGGTTATCATTCCCGGTTACCATATTTGGATTGCAAATAATTGTATTTGAAAAGTTTTTTCTAGTAAAACGTGGTAAAAATTGTAAGAAAACAATAAGCAATTTGGGAGCACATTTGCAGAGAAGATGGCATTCCAAATCAAATCGGTAAAAAATTACATTTAACAAAAGATATGCAGAAAACGTTGTGGAATGTAACAGTTAACTCGGTAAATAAATTATATTTTGTATGCAGTTTTATGAAGCTACAAGATACACAGGCGACCACATTGTGTAGAAAGTAGAGCAGAACATTGGACAGAGTTTTGTATCTTTCTGCCAGCAAATGAAAAACGCCAACTTGTTTTGGAACACAAACTTCCCAATAAACATGAAATCAACCAATCCAATTCAATGGCATATTAATATATTGTATAATATATATAGCCCGACTATATTATCATTGTGGAGGGCAATGATAAAATTTTTACAATACCCAAAATTGTTAATAGTAATCATAATAATATTAATAATAAGTTCATTGAGATCTCTTTTTACCATAGAAAGTTTGAAACACGGTATCTGTTTTTCCAACCTCATGTGTACGTACGCGTACTACTTTAAATGGAAGTCTTGCTAACAACTGCATCCAAAAACACCAAGTGATGTTTCCTGAAATGAATTACTTGTGACAATGATAAGAAATTAATCCACCTATTTGTGTGCTTTTGGATGCAGCCATTGGCTTGAAACTGAATAAAAATTATTTAAGTTCCACATAAAAGCAACGCATAGGCCAAGCAACAAATGATTTGAATGAAGACAAAGCTTCCTATAAAGATGTACTAAATTGCCAGGTAGAAAATTATAGTAAAAAACAACTGTAACAGCACTCGTCAAGGCAATTGAGCGAAAAACTTTCTCTCAATCAAAACAATAAAATATCAAACAATATGAAACAAGATATCTGTTTCATTGCTCCTTGGCAACATGGTGATCGTGATTGGTAAGGGGCGGTCGGCCATCTGCGCGTGCACCCTGCTCGCCACAGCGCAACCTGTTACTGCCTATTACTTGCATGCGGCACGGTCCGCTAATGACTCACACAGGTTAAAACGCTCACTTAAAAATTAGATGCAACCCAAAAATAAATAAATTAACAACCAATTATGGCAGAGTTTAACAGTTAGCTTAATAAATGGGAAAAAGTCGATCGAAAAAGTCTATAATCGGTTAGACGTAAGGTAAAAATTGATCATACTACAATGATGGGGCTGGTGGGTATGGTGATCCCAAAAAAGTTATAAACCACTATTGTAAAACTGCACTAATCATTCATTTAAAACAAATATTTGGCTGGCAGCAAACGCATTAACCATCTTCTATCTTCAAGCAAGTAAACGCAGAGGCAGTGATCGATCGTAAGTCAAGACATTTCACAACCCGATTCATTGATTGCTTCTCGACGCATTCAAGTATTTAGCCCTGATCATGTGGCACTTGCCACTTTTCTGTGAGATGACCCCCCTCCCCCCACCCATCGAGCATTGGAGACCAGCAATGGCAGACCGTCCAGAAACAAAATTTGCGCAAATTCCCCCACTTCCCCATCATGACATCGCCTCGATTATTACTTGAGTGAATTTCATTAATATGCTTTGCATGTATTGTTTCAATTTCTTATAAGTAGTAGTAATATGCAGTAATAGTAGTATAAGCTTTTTCCTATAAGTATATTCACAAATCTCATTTGTAAGTCTGCAATAAAAACACAGCCTTCCTTAGCCAAATACTTGGATTGATGCTGATTCATAAATATATCCTAGGCCCCCTCCCAACCAACGTTTGAACAGAGTGCAAACTGCAAAGTCCTTCGTAGCTTTCCGTAGAAAATCGTGATGAAAAAATTAAAAAACAATTTGGCAGTGAAACTGATTCGATATATCACTGTGTACGCCAAAGCTTAGTTAAAATCCAGTCAGAAGCAGGCTACGCTCGTCCCTACGTCTCCTCCGAATCGACCAAAGTTCTGTATACACTGGTATGTACACGTATATATATTATTTATATCGTTATTTTACAGCAGCTCTTTGGAAGACGCGAGAGGAGGGCAAAAGTCTGTATCCGATAATATACGTGTTAATATATATATATTTAGATATATACATACGTATATATATCGAGGGTTATTATTTTTAAAAAAGTTACGTCACTATATTATTTGTTTTACAGTAATAGTTTATTTACACAAATACTCCCTCGACTCACGTCTCCATCATAATAAATCGTCGTAATATCTACGTCTATACTTTAAATAATACTTCGATACAAACTTCTGACGCAAATGCACGGTAAAACGTCTAGGTTCACAGGTAAAAAAAAATGTACATAATTCATTTAAATTAATTAACGATCGATAATCATCGAAACATAACCATTTCACGGTCAGTCACTACATGCTTTCCACGTATTTGTCTAGTTTATCTTTTAGGGTCATTGACGGATCGTCACTGTTCCTGGCATTGTCTGCCGACGGATTGGCGCCAGTCTGCTGATGAGAGAGCATCATCTCGGTGGGCTGCAGTTCGTGCGCTGGAGAATGAGAAGGCTGGTGATGGTGGGGGGAGGGTGAGGGCGCAGGCCCACGGGGTGACATGGCCACTGGCTGGTTTCGTGGGGAAGGCACCGCGCGTGGGCTTGGCTGCGCCTGGGGTTGCGGTGACCGAATGGGGGGCGGCGACCGCACCGCCTGCATCAGCTGTTGCTGTTGCGCGGCACTCATGCCACCAGGGGGACCCATCATCACCGACTGTGGGGAGGCCACCTGCTTGTTGCCAGCCCCAGGACCTGGCCCTGCACCGCCCGGGTACTGTTGGTCTGGCCCTGAACCGGGAAACCCTCCCCACTGCTGTCGGACA
>LVVV01432172.1:0-13746 GCA_001676325.1 Amphinemura sulcicollis
GGGGGGGGGGGGGGGGGGGGGGGGGGGGCATTTCGACCCCGAGGAAGAGATTATGCGGACGACGGACGCAATGATAATGTTTCAATGTTTTCGATAGGGAGGCTTAATTGTCGCCAGTTTTGCTTTGCTATCAGAAATGAAATGTACAATAAAACCTTGTGAATTGTGATGCAATTGAATTATCAATTTTGATAGATTGTTGTCATGCCATATGGAAGGAAGGTGTAATAATCTAATAAAGTGAAGTTAACTTTCTGAAGCATTTAGAAAAGGTGGGGGTAAAAAATAACTAAGTAATGGTAAGTTCATGTGCCTTGGACTGTGGATTTTCTTCAGCGCATCTTAGTTTTGGATGATGGTAAATATAGTGACTAAGGAAGTTAATGACTCTGCCAATGTTCTCATAAAGCTGGAGATGGAAAACTTACTTCGGTCCAAAATCTTTGGAGAAATCTCAGAAAGAAACAGTTTTTATGTATTTTAGAACATTGTGGATTCCATGGTGAGATCTCATTGACATTCAGGAAGTGAAAATGAGAGGTGGCTTAGGCAACTTAGATATTGACATGACTTCAGATCGTGTTATTACCGAAATCAGATCCGTATTTGGCCAAGTCTTCTCAATCGCTATCGGCCACGTTTGAGCGCGCCGAAGGGGACTGCATAGAAATTAGGGTCCAGCTGCATTTATGGTTGTCTCGAGGCGATGAACTTCGGCCAATTTCAATTCTACGGGGTCGTGAAACTCAAGAAACAATATGAACCCCTGTATTAATTGACATTCCTACTACGTATAATCGATTAGGCTAGCCAAATTCAAGAGAAGGAACCATATTTACGTAGTGTGATTTCTGATGTGCATATCACCTTTGTAATGCTCTCAACTCCTTGTTGGACAAATTTATTATAAACTATGCCGTGTCGGCTTGATTGCATTTCTAGCAAATTGATTTGTCCGAATTCACTAGGGTAGGAGCTAGTGGCTGCACATCAAACCTAGTCCTAACATACCCCATTAATACAAGCAAACATCGCACTCAGAAATATTTAACCTTGGACAAGCCAAACACAAATAACAGTCAGTGTCTAACTAGTAAAGGTTATGAAGGAGGTTATGAAGCACAGATGAAAGCTTGAAGAACACAAATTAGCAGCCTTGCGCCCGTTTGGTCGGAATCGGATTACTGAATTATCAAAATGAATTACGGGTAAAACATAGGGAATCAGGTACCTACACTACTACAGCCTGTAAATTTCTGTGGTGAAATATCGTAATTGCAAAACCATCAGTGCCAACAAATCTTTATTGTTGGTTGACCGCTTGACATTACCTCGTGTCTCCTTGTGGCATGAGTGAGTGGCATGTGACATGAGAGACGACATTCCATAACGCAAGAATAAGAAACTTTAGCCGATACCTACTTTCTTGCTAAAAATTTGGGGCCCAAAAACCAGCATCGCATTTGGAGTGATTTACTATAGTTTATTAGAAGGATACAGGCGCCATCAAATAAATCACGACAGGTTGAAATGTCAGTGAAATATCAGACAAGTTTCCGATTGACGAGCGGTGAAACTTGGTAGGCTGCGCCAGACTGAAATTTGCTTGCAATTCGGTGCATGCGCTGCGCAGCGGTGCGCAGCGATGCACGCAGCCAACGCGGCCGACGCAGCCGACGGCAGTATTGAATGACAACGATGTTGTTCTTAGCGCGCCGCACTGAAACGACGCCGCCGTCGCCGCCGCCGAAGACGACGCTATGCATGAAAATTGCAGAAAAGGAATCGGATATGCATAATAAAGGGAATGAAAGCCGTATATCAATCCTGTCAATTTGCTTGCAATGATTAAAACCGATTGAAGGGGATTGAAGTAAGTTTTGTCTATATCCAAGGAAAGACAAAAATTATGACTTCCTGGCGATTGTATATCATACCTAATTATTTTGAAGCATGCAAATACTTAAAGACACTCTTTCATTTATTTTCAGAAATTTATCTTGTTCAATTCATTTTTGTCAGCGAATTTCTTGACCAAAAGCTAATTATTACCTTCGAATTGAAAATAGCGAAATTAGGACCATCGATCTTATTTTCCAACCTAAAATTACGAATCTAATATTGCGTATCTTGGAATTATGTTCAAGAAAATGTAGAAAACACCACCACAAAAAGAGAGTTGAAACCCCAGCTAAGCTGCCTTTGATCGTCATGATTCAGATTGAGATTAGCAATCAGTCGTTTAGCATGCAGCCGTCGCTGCGACTGCATTGCGAATCACTGGAGAAATTCGTGGAAGCATTGAGCATCTGATACATCACGCGTGTCCCACTGCACTGGCCTTGCATGCCATGCATTCTACGTTGCATTCCACGACGCATTCCAAACTGCAATTGCGTGACAGGAGGATGATGCAGAGAGATCCAATCTACCAAGACGATCTCTGGGAACTGAAAACGGCGCCTCGAAGTAAGATGCGCGTCGTACATAAAGATGTATTGCATTTCATAGATCACAGAATCAGAAAATCCGCATCTTCACATTGTTTATAATCGTTTACGTGAAACTCTTAGACGCGGTCAGGCCGGGCAGCCCAGTTCAAGCCCATGCGGGACCCGCTCGTTTTGCCCGCAGGGGCCCGCGAGGGTGGCTCATTTTGTGTTTGCTGTGTCATTTTGTGTATGCTGGCTCATTTTGTGTTTGCTGGCTCATTTTGTGTGGAGTTGTCTCCAAATGACTGGAGGGTAAAAGGTTCGACATATTTTAGTTGGTGAAGTTATTCCAAATTTGGATAGGAGTATATTTCGAATGACTTTGAATTGAATGCCACTGGAATAACAATCATATCTTCAATACAGCAGTTTAAATTTGCGTTGACGTAGCTAATGTGGTCACTGTTGATGTCGCTCAACATGGTTTGAAGAAAAGCGTTGAAAATTAACAAAAGTTTTCCTAGCTTATAATGGTTGATTCGGAAAGCGTGATGAAAGATTTTCCTTCCCCTTTTGCGATAAACACCGACAAATTTGCCTGCGCTGTCACGAGCATTGATATGGCAAGAATCTGGTTTCTATTCCCGTACGTAACGGTCACGAAAGCCAACCAAAACAGTTGTGTAACGATATATTTACAATTTTCTCAGCAGGAAATCTCTGCGATTCGCTCTTGCTTTTCTTTTAGCCGTTCAAAATTGAACGTTTCCATCCAGTTATCAAATTAAACCTCCGAAAATAAATGTTTTCACAATTAATTCATCTAAAACTTTCCGCTGATCAAATTCAAACCTCAAAATAAATCATTTTATTTAAATGCATCCATGGGATATAGAACTGCCATGCTATAAATTCAAAATTTTCTTTCCACCTACGTCGGATGTACCCCCTCCCCCCCCACACTCGCAATGGACGCACGTCGTTGACATCGAAACCGAAAGCCGTCGACTTTTAAGTTTTAAGACGTCCGATGGCATCATCCAAAAAGACGACGATCGAAATCATTGCGTCCGCCCAACCTGTCACATGTTGATATTTTTTCTATGCTGGCTCGCGCCATCTCCGATTGATCGTCACCGGAAACGGGATCTAGTTAATCCATCCCCCGCACGTGGGCAGCACTAGCAGGTGTGTAGAGGGTGGGGGGCGGCGGGGTGTTTATATTTAGCAACAGGTGACATGTAATTATACGTCTTCATCCTGAACGCGTGGACCAAGCGGACCAAAGCAAAATCGTTGCGACGCAATTACCTATTACATTGCACATCATAAACAAAGTAACCAGCCAGACAAATAAAAATTTGGATCGATTTGGTGTTTATTCACCCCTCAAGGTCTTGTTTGAACTGTAAACCAAATAATTTTGAACTGTACAGATATCGAGCATAGACTTTTTACAGGACCATTTGGCTCAATATTCTTGATCTCACTTGAGTTTGTCCAAACCTAACCCTAGTTTTACACCGAAATATTTTCAAACATGTGTAATATTCCCATATGCTGACTTCCCATAATGTACTTTTCTGGCCTTGGATATTTTTCTGAATAGCGCCTTTGGCCCCGTGACTTTCTTAACAAGTTTGAATTATTGAAGATAAGATGAATGCTAAAGCCCATTCTAGGCCGTTCAATTTTCCTTTCAATTTGATTAATTCAACTCAAACTGAATGCAATTCAATCGTCTAAATTCACAGTTGAAGTAAAATCTCGAGCAAACTTCGACAGAACACAGAAAAATCTGTCAAATCATTCAAATCATCAGTTCAGTCAGTCAGTCAGTTCAATTCATCAAAGCCAGGATGAGATATGGTGTAGATATGAGGATGCTGCAAAGTTAGTGCTACAATGAAGTCTTCGTAAGTTGCTAAGATGGAATCATCATTCACCGACGACGTCGTCTGCGACGGACCGTGGACGCTTGGAGGACCGACGTCGACGGGACCCAAAGCGCCACTTCCTTTTCGACGCACTTCAAACGAGCGTCGCGACGCTATCAATATATGTCATCTTAAGAGATACCCTTCATCAACATGCTCAGATAGCGTGCTTTTTTCTTCTTTGGGGGTAGACTCAGCCCAAAGCATGAATGGAGTTGTATTTAGTAGTATGTTGGAGAAGTTGTATTTTGCGGTGGATACCTACAGTGTAGGCGCATTATAAAGTTTTACTATGTACTCTAAGGTTTTACCTTTAGGGATCGGAAACAAATACATTTAGCAGTATTATATTTGCTGTTCGGTCCTATGGGAAATAAAATAATTAACCAGGTAATCTTTATTTATACTCTGGATCAGGGAATTTTTTCAAAGAACTACAGTTGCCATATATTACCTAAATTCGATTAAAAGAGGTTAACTATCGAGTTTTTAATGTACCCAATATTGGAGATTTTGAGACTCATGGGCAAAATTTACTCCTTATCATCTATTCTATTTATTTTATCTAAATCAAAAACCAAGCGCGCTTGCTCAGTTTGTTCAGTTTTACAAGCACCTGAGCACAAAGTTAAAGAGGTAGGTAAGTTATTTGCATGGTAACAGCTACTGCTACAAGCCGCCGTGGGATTCATTTGACTTCGAGGATTAGAAGCTTAGGTTGCAAAAGATGAAAAACTGGCACACGAATATTAATATTGCAACCTTGTTGGCTTTCTTTTGACTTTTCATTCATGTTTTTCGAAACGAAAATCATGAAAGCGACTTTCAAAGCATGGCGATAGTACGCTCAAAGATTCAAATTAGTTTCTCAAATCCTATCACAAAAATTCATAAATATTATCCAATCTCACCGCCTGCCACGTAGCTGCGCCTTCTAACCCTTTGATCTGGCAGAAATATTAAATCACAACCATTAATTTCAAATCGTGCGAACAATTACGCTCGGCCGTTGGTCGCGTGTAAATGGCACAATCACGGTTAAAAAGACTGCCGAGTTATGAATGAGAGCAAGCGTCTTTATGAATGAACACAGATCATGAGAAGGTGGCGCTATGCATCATGTGCCAGGCCACCGTCTGAGTACTGCAGAAATTATGGCGCCGTGGCAAGGAGCAGCAAGCACGCTAGTCGTGCTAAATTTGGCCCCGTGCGACGGATCGAGGTGTACGCTCTTTGCTGGATGCGTTGTTCCGAGTTATGTTGGATACGATTGGAATTTGCGCTTCGCCGGGCAAAAATTCCATGGGTGCTACGAACATTTGGGCTTCAAATGTGAAGGGTGTGGGGTTGAAATTTTGCTGCCACATTGCTTAAGAGTTCTAAGGCTCGATTTTACCAGTTTGTAAACGCAGATTTAAAGGGGGGGTTATGTCATTTGTCTTTGTAAAAGCCAATCACATGTAGTGAAATTCAATTTTAACTCCGTGTTGGGAACTAGGGGTTGAAACAATTGGCGGCCATAAGCGAGCGAATCATCTCAATTCCACTGCCCCAAATACCACGGGTTGTAAGTGTTTTTATTTGTACATTGCGAATTCACGGATTGCGATGAAATTATCTGAGAACATTACAGAATGTCGCATTCCAGGGGCGAAAGAATGAGCCCGGATAACCATTACTAAAGGCAGTCCAACACGAATCGCTCATCCTTTAAAAGCGACATGCGTTTTCGATGCAAGATTACCCACCGACAGAGATGCAAAATATGGGGAGCTATTGCTTTTAATTACAGTTAATTTGTAAAGTCAATAAATATCAACATCATTATTATATTGCTGCAACGAAACAAATCAGTGGTTATTTCACTCCACACGCAAGAAAGGCATTTGTTTGCATTCTATCAACACTGAGACAAGTGTTCCTTCAGCTGTAGTCATCATGTCGAATCAAATAACTGCAATGCTCTTGTGCGTCGAAGACCGTGGAAATTGAAATGTTTGCTTCAATTGCTAGGTTGGCACTTTGCTCTGCTCTAGAAATGGTGAAATAAAATTTGGAACAAAGATCTCTGATATTCAGATAGGTATTTTCTCATTGCTTTAACGGGTTTCAACTTTGCCAGCATATACCTACCATATATGCTACATCCAATATGAAGAGATCAACTAAAAAAAATCTTGATAAAGAAAAAACCAGCCTCTTGGCTTAACATTTTTAGTTGCTATTTCACTAACATGCAATTCAATGGAGAACATGGATTTAATTTCAATTTAACACTCACTTATCTCTGAAGAGAATGCATCTCTATCCATAAGTCTTTCTGTGTACCAAGGCAGCACCGGCATTTCGATCTAAAAGCAGATTAATATTCGAAGGTAGCCGAATTAATAAACATATCGGTCGCTCTATTCTTAGATATTGTCACCACCATGTATACGTGGGCACCCGGCAATATGGCTGCCTTGCTTTCCAATTTTGCTGGGGTGGAATGGCACAGAAATAGATGATGCTAATTTTAAAGCGAATCGCCGCTAATTTTAATCTTTACGGTAGGCGGGGCTGGGCTTTTTGCATCGAACTAAACGGGGATTTGGCAATCGAGGAGCCAGCTATCAGGATAGACAGGTAGAGTGTGATTAAAGCAAGCGGTTACGCAGGGATTGAGGTTATTTGTGGAGCAAGGAATTCCGTTACGCATACGATGGTTTGAATTTTTAGAATCGCTTGCCACAGATGTGGGGGTTGCATACTGTATATTTGCTTTTAACGGACTGTTTCTGTATTTTCGAGGTTGGCAAAATTGGTGTAAATAATTTCTTGCAAATTTTGCAGCATTTCCATGTTTGAGATGTATAGTTATATAGAACGTTGATTGTATTTAATCGACATCGATTACTTCCTCAATACGCTAAAATAATCCTAGGCTTTTCTATAATAGGTATATAGGTTTTGCAAAATAATGAGATAAAATTGAGATGTATTCGGTAAATCATTGTAGTTATTTCAAAACACCACTGACAATATCTAAACCTTTTGTGGGAAATACACCCAAAACTAAATTTGGCTAAAAGTAACATAGCGATTGCCCACCTTTCGTTTTTTTTTTAAATACATGGTGTGTCATCATCTCTGAACGCTCCGAACTCTGACCAGCGTTTGTGCACCTCGACAAATAGTTCGTCCCGTGCCTGTGGTCTACACACTATCAGGAATGACATGAGCCTCCGAATGCGACGGTATTTATCACAAGACCCGAAATTACATGTCAGGCAATGTACTTAGTTAATTACCCTCGTCCAGCATGTTGCACGCCTCGCCACTATTTTCTTAATATATTTAAATAAATATCATTTGAATTGCAGTACCGATTTCAAGTGAATTCAATTAAATTTCGCCAGACAATAGCAATTTATAAATCGACTCGGGGTGGCATCATTTGTAACATACGATATCTAGCCAAGGATTCTTGAAATGTTTTCCCATTTCGTGCGCCGTTTAAGCAAATCTAATCAATTTCGTAGACTTTCTAATTGGATTGTCCATGGTAGTCCGACACAAGCAATTAATATTTCAGATGTTAGTGATTAACTTTATGTGATAACCACTACGCGTCTTCGATTCAATTCAAGAAAATGATCTGTTTTAATTTGGTTCATTTTCAATATTATAATAGGTTAATAAATCTTTTTCGTACATAGGCACAAATGGTAAAGTAAAGGCGTTAGGTTAACATGAGTAATACCTACCAAGGCTCAGTACACCGAATGAATTCTAAATTAATTGCATATTATAATCATTTTTTAATTTTCTAGTCACACATTCACCTGTACCAACCAAGGTATGCAATGATTTATGCATTTCGAGATGTTTGAAAATAAGAATTCAACTGCAAGACAACATTTACAAGTATAAGGAGGTTTTGAGATGGTCGTTTAGAGATTATCTCTACCTCTACGCAGCTCAGTAAAAAAATGACAATGAGGTAGGAACATTCGTGTGAGCAGTTGATAGTGATTGGTTTCTCAATTACGCAGAGAAAATTAAATTTCCGTTTCACAAATGAACTGGTTAAAAAAGTCTGTCGAGAAGACTGACAATTAGCAATTTAGAGTTTGGCACAAGGCCTGTTATCGTTGCAAATTAATCCTTGGCATTGCACCACAAATATATAATTGTTAAATGTGCCATGTTCGATTGAAGAGTTACATTTCCCTGTTACTTATTAAAATCGTTTGCTCATATTCACCTGGCACAGTCACCATCTTTCTTTTTCAGCCGCACACACTGCGAATATTACCTATGCCCAGTAATTCTGCGACCAAACTGCAATTTCGAGGATTTTAAATGTGTTTATATAGGTACCTTGCAGTTGGAAACTTCCAGGTATATTTGCTGCTTTAGTGGTAACCAAGCAAGAAAGAACACCATTACTGCTTACAACATATCTCAGATTAATTCTCTGGGCTGCAAGTTTTGAAACCGAACAGCTGGCATTTTGAAATCACTGGTTTTTGTGATATCTCAGAAGTTAAGCAATATTATGCTGGGCCATGCATTGATAGGGTGTCCAGACCAACAATGCATGTTCGGGAGAAAGGCCAGAAATATTGATGTTTCAAAAAACAGATTCACTAGCGCCTTGCTTTGCTAAACAAACTCTTGACATCAGGGACAAAGCTTAAAAAACTGTACCATTTATATTTTAGAGCTTTAGTTTATGTAAATCCAAAAGTTTCATCATGATCCTCATATCACCCTATAACGTGGACATTAGAAATATCATCGGTGCCAATGCGAAGTCAAAGAAACCAAAATAAATTCTCTATGATAACATTGTAGTTTAGTTTCTCAATGCTTTATAAGAGTACATACAATACGACAACCATTTTAAGCTCTCAGAAATCCGAGGATGAAATTGTGGTCAGTTCTTACAATTTGTCTTGTTTATTGATAAAAACCGCCACCAACCAACCAAACAATAACCTAACCACGAAAGACAGGCGCGCGCGTGACGGCCATATTGACATCGCCGACCGAATGTGTGATTCTCGACACGTCACGTGGCTACCGTCGACTTCCGGTTGGCGACAAAAAGATGATCATTTGAATGTCTTGTTCGTATCCCGCTTTTTGATGGCAAGAACAGATTCGAGATTCGGCTACAATCTTTACATGTCTTTCCGATTCGAGATCGGAGATTGAATTCAATTCCATCCAAGATATACAATCGTTTTATTTGGCTGTTAGAATAGCAAACGCAAAAGGAATTGTGAATCTCAGAGAAGTTTATATATTTTTTTTTATATACGTAAGTAAATAGACTTATACCACACTCGCACCGATAGTTCTGAGCTTCGAATGAAAAAGTAGGGGTTCCAGTTTCCAACTATGCCTATACACATTTTCTCGAAGTAAAAATAGCATTCCATTCATATCTTAGCCGGACAGGTGTATATATTAGGCACATATATAATATTTCATTATGAAAATACACACATGAAAATAATAATGCTTTAGATAAAATAATTCATTGCAATCTAATTAATAGGAACGATAATACAAATAGAGTGATCGACTTTCTATAAACATCTTTGCAAATTCATCACATCATCTCAAAAATAAGTTAGGCATTCTTCCTCTAAATGAAATTTGAAAATATAACAAACACAATCATTCATTCCAATTCGTTGTCCGTTGAGCAAGATTTACTCAACACTTTCAACTAAAAGCTACGACGATGTTCCGTTGAAAACAGCACTAGAATCACAGCAATCCGTAGCTTCGTTTGTATGTCTGGCCATTTCAAATTGAACGACTATTATGAGATATGTAGCCAGGGAACCAGCCATCTGCAACATAGCCAACATTCAATTAACCAATCAAAATAATGATCCACACCAGCAGTCATGTGTACGTGCATCCAACAACAGGCCAACCTTTCTCTGAAGAAGATGTTGCGTTTAAAAACATGGACGTAATCATCTTCACCATACCAATATTGTTTGTTAGCCTGGTTTGTATCGTGACTCTTGAGACCAACGGGGGTTGAAACTTGAAACTTATCTTATATTTTTGTAATAAAGTGTACGTACGGGCGCCACGAGTTTTAGATCAACGTCAAAGAAGTGGCTTGCAGTGACGCTTACTTTGCTGTGAAGAAGCTGGTTCGAGAACATCATCAACTGCAAAAATTACAACTAAGTAGGTAGTAGGTACTATATATTGTTGTTCTTAATTTTTTCAACAAAATTGGGATTATTGGAGATATCTTGACACTTGGAGTTACATATAACCAGATATTTCTGGAAGAGAGGTCGGAGGAACTGAAGTTAGTACGACAACTTCACTCGACTTGCTTATCAACCTCTCGACAGCATTGGATTAGTGGGGAATCCTTATGTTCGACTTGAATAGTTACTGTTTTTTGGGAGGGACGCTAAGCCGGTGGTTCCCTTCCTCCCTTCTAAGTTAAGATAGGCTCATCATCATCCTCAACATCATGCACTCATTCACCGGTGCCATTAGACCAGTGCTACAGACAGGGCTAGTTCCAATCACCAAGCACCAATCAGTGACAACTGACTGTAGCAAAAGGCTAAAAAAGTGTTTCAAAAAGGGGGAAAAATTGTTGGAATAAAATCTCTATTTCATCTTAGCCCGAGACAAGCTTATAATTTCAATTCTCGGATCTTATTTGCATCACTCACTTGCTTCTGGGTCTGAGAGTCAGTTGTGCGCCCCAATGCCCGATGAATCAACACTCCTGTAGTCTGGTTCTGGTCCACCCTTGTCTCCCCGCAATACTTGCAAAGAATCAAGATCTTCAAAAAGTACCAGCAGAGCCAATACGTGATATACAACGCGACGGATTTGTGCCCCTCGCCTTTGGTAGCGTCGTTATCCAAGCCTACTATGTGGATCAGGACTCCCGAATAAACTGTGATCAGAATGCTCAGGAAGTGAGTCAGGGTAACGAACAGGAGCTGCAGCGAATGAATGGCGTTTGCTTCACGAGATACCTGGCAGAGGTCAGCGTGGATTTCAGAAATGTTTTTCACCAGTACAAGGTCATTGTTGCCCTTAAATTGATCGAGTTTTCTATTAAGTAATTTGAATCGTTGTTTGAGTCCAAGAATACAGATCAAAATTTGGCATTCTACAATTAGATTTAACAGTTCTGGAAAATAATAACCAAACCAAATCACTGTGCAATTAACAAATGACTGCATGTACAGATCGTACATCATTGGATCAAAAAGCATAAGCATCAAATCAAAAATGAACAAAACTGAAAGCATCAAAATCGAAGTAACAAGTAATTTAATAATGAATAACCGGTTCTTTTTGTGAGGAATACGAATTTTTAGAGCTTCCAACGCTTCGTCTATGGAATTTAAACTCGCCACACATTGAATGGTCTCTTTTTGAGAGCGAGCCCCGAACAGGCAACAAACACACAGCAAAACCAGTGAGCACAGACTGCACAGCGACAAGAACACAGAGAATGATGACATAAAAGTCACGTTGAGGTTATGTATGTGTATAGAAGTGATGATTCCCACTGTAATGATCACAACTGTCCACAGAGAATTGACAACGTGGCCGGTTTTTGTCTCCTTGAAGCGCAATTTTCCATTTACACTTTCGTGGGAAACGCATGTGAGCCCGAACGCTTTTGAAATGAAATAAATCGGTAATATTGACTCGTAAAGAGTTCCTCTGTTGTTTTTCAAATTTGGACCGTATTTAGAGTTCAACTCCGTATCC
Organism: Amphinemura sulcicollis; assembly: GCA_001676325.1. NCBI lineage: Eukaryota > Metazoa > Arthropoda > Insecta > Plecoptera > Nemouridae > Amphinemura > Amphinemura sulcicollis. Next base: position 12,137 of record LVVV01432172.1, read on the forward strand.
GTTTTCGTTGCGGCTGACATTCTCGAAATATTTGAATTTGATGCTAGTTGCAAACTGAAAAGAAAGGTGAATGTTATTCAAATTTCGTAGCTCCCTTTTTCCCCCTCTTTTTTCTCGAAATTCAAGAAAACCCTACCAAAATATTATTTTATCCCGTAAGTACGATATTACTTGCTCTAGCTCCCTGCTCTAAGCTTCTCGCGAATACTGCTAGTGAATCTCCAAAGCAGATCAATTTATGTCTTTTGGTGAGCCATCTATGAACACCCGATTGAATCGACACACTAACGGTCATCTTTGTTTGTTTGTTTGCGAAGGGATATTTTCCCTAGGGATCCAATTTTGCAACACTTCAGTATCAGCTTTCGTGGTCAAATTTGATGGGACAAGAGCCACCCTTTGCAAACACATTACCAGATTAATATAACTTAAGTTTAATTGACATGATATACTTTGGTCTTTGATTAATTTGAAACATAAGTCACAACAATAAAATAACGGTATTCTTTTCAGCTTTAATTGAAAGTTTAATCATGTACAAATTATTTTTAGTTGCATTAGTACTATAGAGAATTAGACATTTACAAAAAATATAGTGTACTTTCGTCGAAATATAAGTTAAATTTGAAAGATCGTTATTTATATTTTTGATATTAAATTTGTGTGACCTAAAATAAAGGATAATTTTCATAAAACTATTTCACCTCACCAAAAACTTGTAGTCAAACGGGGAAAGAAACTCGACAAGGGCCCGATTTTTTAAAATACATCCAAACTGTTTAACGAACACGATTTCAACATTTTAAGAAATATCTTGAATCACTTGGCAGGCTACTGCTAGAGGAAATTCATTCACGTAGAATTATAAAAAACAGCGATTTGATTCCAAAATGATTAATACATCCACCGAGTCGGATGTGCAGAGAAATGTAGCTCGGAAAATTCTAGAGTTGTAAGACAGGTGGACGGAAATGAAAAAATCTCGAAATATTTGATACAGATTTTTTTCTAGCGTTCCCTCAAGTTAGAGAGGTGACGAAAAAACATCCCACTTTTTCAACTCATTCAGAAGAAAGTTGGCAAAGTAATACCCGTGTGTGAACACAGCGAGAAAGAAATGAATGAATGTCACAATTATCTTGATCAAGCACGTAGCAATTTATATTAAAGACATTCATTCAAAAAGTCAAGCTCATTTTCACCGAAATTCTAACATTGCCCATTATTTTCCGCAAATATCTCTGTAAAATTGTCATTCATTTTGTGTATGCAGCTCGTTACGTTGGTCCACTAATTGATGTGATTTTTAATCAGGTAAATAATTAAGCTAATGAGCGTCAATGAATAATATTGTTCTAAGTTGGAGTGGTTGGGCTGGCAGCGAACAGAGTTCGTCTGTTCGTCAATCACTCATGCCGTCCTCGAGAATGTTCTGCTGCCGAGATGAGGAGTATTCTGGGAGAAACGAGGTTAAAAAGTGTTTCTCTCAATGTATATCTTCACTCTTCAGGTGGAATCTGTGAGCACGAACTGTAGGGTTCAATCCAGAAAAAATGTGCTCTTTTTTGGGACTTGGCAAAAGCAAAAGTGCATTGGTCCCCCTTTTTTAG
>LVVV01432173.1:0-13755 GCA_001676325.1 Amphinemura sulcicollis
ACTGCTTCCTTAGCAAACTAGCAGTCCATGGAAGCAAGGAAAGCACTGCTTCCTTAGCAAATTAGCGCCGCAGGGCGCCTTTCCACAGAAAGTGCATATTAGTAAGTCTTGAAACTACACACTTTTAAGCACTTTCCACTGCATTTGTTGTTGCGATTTTACTGATTTTGAGGAAGTTTTAAACGAAGTTCTACATTTTATAAATGTAACCAAATATTTCCATTCTGGTTAAATGTTAGTGCGGGTAACTATAATCTATTAATAAACAGTATGGCCACTGTGGCCGAAATGTTTATAGTTCGTCGATGGCGGAGCCAGCGACAAGAGAACACAATAAATAAAAAATAAATAAAGTTAAATGTTGTGCCTGTGGTTGTGCTTTAAAAATATACTAATATGCACTTTCAGTGAGAAGGCGCCCAGTGGCGCTAGTTTCCACTTTGAGTTTTGACGGAATAACTTGAAATTCAAAGTGTAAACGCGTCCTACTGGTGCAATTTGTGTTTCAAAACAAACCAATGCTGCTTCCCCCAGTGACAAACCCACCGCACGCCACTGCTGTTTACTGTTAACTTCCTTAAGGGTTATTTAAACTCCTTTGACCCCTGCGAAAGTAATTATTATGAAAATGTTACGAAATATTGGCAATTTATTGGTGAGCGTAGCGAGCGAATCGAAATCTTCAATTTCACATACTGTAGAAAAAAGCAGTTATGTGTGTTTTTGTGTCTTTTCGCGCTTAAGCGGCCAAACGCCTGCACCAATTTGAACCAAATTTGGAGGGCAGGTATTTGTGTTCTTAACTTGAACCCAATTCGATTTTAAGCAAAATCGACCCAATCACTTTTCAATAAATCGATTTTTACGAAAATTTTCGTTTTCAAAACTTCAAAAGGCTATAACTTTCAAAATCTTAAGCCGAAATTTACCAATTTCTTAACGCATGTGTATCTTGCTGAAATGTACCGTGACTGAGATTTTCAGGCTCGTAGGATTAACCGTTCCTGTTTTATTAGTGATTTTATGTGATTTTTAGTCGATTTTTGCCTTTTTTCATCAATTGACGTCAGATTTTTAGTGTATTCTGCTTCTTGCATTGCCGAGTTAAACTTTTTACCAACTACTACTATCGCTACACTCATCTACAACGCAACACTTATTGCGTTAGTGGAGCCCTAGTATCATATATTTTCGTAACATAGTTTTGAACAAGAAAAAATATCCGAGCAAGGAAATTCTATTATTATCCTAATTTGTGTCATATTTTCCGTTTCAGTGCTCAATTCAGGACAACGGGTCGGCAAAATATTTCCAAGGTGCGTTGCATACTCCCAACATGGGCGAGAAGGTCACCCAAGTAAGTTGGCTTCGACGCCAGTCAATTTGAAATAGTGCACTCAGTGTTCGCGCACACGCGCTCCTACTGTTAGTTACCATATCGTAGATAGTCGTCAATGCAAACAACGAGCACCAGGAACTGCTAAACAGTTGCTAAACAGTTGCTAAACGCTAACTTATTTACACAAACTCGCTGCATGATATTTCCAATCCATTGGTACTGCTTCAAGTGTTGCGAACTTTTCTAGTAGATTGTGCGGAGTGGCAGTTTGAACAAAGAGTGCATGCTGCTTAATGTTCATTAATTATGCTCTCGGACATATATCCCGTGAACTCTCTCAGTTTCCTATTTGTGCTATTCTACTTGGGCGATCTCCAAAACCATGTTAGGACCCTAGCAGTTGCTTTGTTTGTAATACATTTTTTAGTGCTAGTTATTTTCGTACAAGTTATTAAATTTCTGTTTATTTTGCATAAGAGAAAGACGCAGGGATATTAGAAGGGTGGTTGTGTATTTTTGTAAGGAAGGACCGAAGACAAGAAGGGCTGGAGTTGCCATGTAGTAGTGCTGACACATTTTACTTACATATGAATGGAAAGTTTTATAGGAGAACTTCACCAGAAGCTAAGAACCATAAAACCATGTTATTTCCACATTTATTTATCGTGCTAGTTACATAATTGGCACAATCCCTGCGTTAAAAATATAGACCATACTTTCGCATTTCCGAGTTCAATCTCGAACGATCTAGTGCGCGTGGAATGGGGTCTAAACCGCCGAAAAGCCGAACTGTCGAACCGTCAAACCACAGGGTTACCTCTAGCACCGAAATAGCAAGTAGGAGTAGGAACTACCCCGGCGCTGTCAGTAGACCAGCTGACGCCAGCGCGTCAACGCGCCTACGCGCCAACGTCGAGGGCATGACTGGGGGGCAACTGTGGGGCAAGCACAGCGCCGCTGTCAGCGCGCCCATCCGGGGTCTTGTGCGCTCCACGCAACCCCAGTGCCTGCCGTGCGGGGGGCATCATTGGGAAACCGATCAATAGTGTACCATTTTGGACGAGGCTCGCATTTGCACGCAGCCAGCCCGTTTGGTGGGCGTACTTCTGCGCTCCTCTGTTTCACCAGCTTCGCACTGCGGTCTGCATGCTCTTTTGGCGCAGTACTCGAACGAAGCGCTGTGATTTAGCGTCGATATCATCATTACATACATCAGCTTTCTTTCTAAGCGATTCGTAAATAATGCGTGTGCTTTTTTTTTAAATTATTATCACATGTTTTGAAAGTGACACTTGGTTTGAAAACCACGTTTTGTAGTTCGATCGCTGACGTTCATTCCACGCGTAGCGGCAGTTTTTTCAAACGTTTTCGTTCAGCGAGCTTGACACATGTGACGCTTTTCAAGTTTTCTACCGTCGAACATTTTCTTTGTTTGTAAGTTGCGTTAAATTTTGCACCAGCAACGCTACTTTGTTTGTATGGCGTGATTGGCAATGACACAAAATAATATTTGTAACGGAACTGCTGGCGATCTGAGTGTAATCAGTGACTGCCATTCAGAAAACACGGCTCCACATTCGCAGGTGGTGGGCGGGCAGGGGGCCACAAATAGCACCCCTCCCGCCCCTCAATTGAACCGAAAAGAAATTCGAGTCATCAATAACTTGCTCGATGATTTAAACAATATGGATGGCAGCAGCGGTAAAATGGAGATGGGCGATTTTAGAGCCCGCGCCGGGGAAACGTGGTTGGGAGAAGACGAAAGACTTTTGGAACAAACCATCCGAGCTGAAAAGGTATTGCTACTTGATTAAGTGACAGGTGTCACGTGACAATACAAATCTGATTTCATTCGCAAAGCCAAAACATCGCACTAAATCAACATACACATGCCATACTGTCATACACACAAATGTTCATCAGCATGCATTGATCTTTCTGTGAGAAACAGGAATATGTAATCACTCCAGCAAAATCACATTGCAGATCTACACGAGCTGATGTTCCAATTTTACAACACATTTTATAATACTCGTATCTTTTATGTTTCCTCAACGGCAATAAAACGGTAATCTGATTTAGATAATTGAGCTTTACATGTTTGTTCGGGCTTTATCAGCTTTCTTGGGATCTGCAGCAAATGCGGAAAGCTCCTACTATTTGAATTTCTTTCCGAATGCAATCCCTATATAGGTGATATGTATATGTAGATGGATATATAGGTATCAGATGCACTTCTCTATACGTGCTTCAACGAAGCTACCAGTGAAAAGCACTTCTTAAAAATCGTTACTTAGCTTTCCCGGGCTTTTCCTGGCTAGATTTACCGACTTTTTATCTGTTCGCGGTACTTGGCAGTGGGGACATGCCAGATTGCAGCGCAGTGCAGTAGAACGCTGCACATGCACATGCACCATAGGTCGGCTAACTCGGTCAAACTGCAAAACAATGCATATCGATAAAATTAGCAGGCTGTTTTATTCGTAGCGCTAGGAGCTCAGTCGTGCATTATTTGAACCAAAGTGGCAGTTTATTCACGAATACCACGGCGCTCGCTCAACAGCGACGGAAGGATATTGCGTTTTTTAGCTCTAGGAAAAATAAATATTTGGAGGGAACTATTCTTATTGCATGCTATAAACGTTGCCTGTCAAGCACTGTTCAATCCTGAAATACTTGCTAGCTCTCCACTGTACATTTCTCCTATAAGTGTTTAGAGTAGAATGGATAAACAAATGTGCTGTGTTAGGAATCAATACCCGTAATCGCCATTAGTAGTTGTTGATCGAAAAATGTCAGTGTTTTCAGCCTTTCACGTTTTCTTGTTAAATTTGTAGTTTTTGTTTTGTAAGCACCACATAATATATAATCAATTTCAAATATCTCCATGCAATGCTACGATTTAACATAATTGAAACTTGTTAATCGTTTAACTGTTTTATTATTGTTCAGCAAATTCCATTACAAAAATACTATCCCTAAGAGTGGACTAATTTGGTATATAAAAATAAAATTACTTTGAAATTACGAGTATATGGAACTTAATCTGCAAGGTTTTACTGAGGCTGTTTTATTTATCCTTTCAATGAAAGCAATGCGTGACAAGTCGATTACAATGTTACCTTGTTGTCTCCTAGGTGTTGTCCCTAGGGGCTGATGTATTACCTGAATACAAACTGCAATCGCCAAGAATACATAGATGGACCATACTCCACTACAGCCCATTCAAAGCAGTCTGGGACTGGATAATATTGCTGCTCGTCATGTATACTGCGATTTTTACGCCATACGTAGCTGCTTTTCTTCTCAACGAGCCCAATCTAAACTCAAGGAAAATTAAGAAGTACGGAGATGATCCCATAGTAATCATAGACCTAATAGGTAAGTTAGTGGTGGCTGTCAAAATGATTTACCTACCAAATTATGTGTGTTTCTTATTTGTTAGTTTGTAATGGGAATTTGGTAGCACTTTATGTGGTATTTTTTGCGTACTTGTATAGACGGCTAAAAGATTCAATACTTTTTTTGAAAATTCTAAGTATAGATCTAGTTGTAGAATGTAGAGCAGTATAAGAGAGAGCTTGTTTATTCAGATGTACTATTGAATTACAAAAATCCACATAATTGTGTACGAAATTTTTGAATTATAAACGTAAAAACATTTGTAATACTTCGTATAACAAAAAAATTGATTTTCTTTCTTTCTTCAAGTTGACGTTACCTTCATAGTGGACATTCTAATAAATTTTCGCACTACATACGTGAACTCAAACGACGAAGTGGTGTCACACCCTGGAAAAATAGCAGTGCACTATCTGCGAGGATGGTTCTTGATTGATCTTGTCGCGGCAATACCCTTTGATTTGCTCCTCTTTGGACCAGACGCTAATGAGGTATCTATGAATTCAAACAAAATCAGTCATTTAACAAGTCTAGATAATAGAAAACTTAATTGCAAGGCAATTCTCGATTGAAATTCTCACCGAATAAAAGCGAAATGATCTCTAACAACAATTAATTAGTCTGTGTTCGACAAGCTTTGCTTTTAGAGAATTTAAAACTCATGCATTGCTTTCTTGTTTTACGTTTATCACAGAGAGTGTAGTTGAAAACAAGTAGGTAGTTCATCTTACGAACTATGAAGAGTCTTAGCATAAAGAAACAGAGTCAAGTTAAATTGCAAGCAGCAAAATAGTCAACACGATTAATAGTTTGCTTGATTGTGTCTTTAGTATACAATAGTTTAACATAATAGATATTATATTACAATACAAAAAGTTTTTCCTCTATAATAGTGAAATAGATATTGTTAGTTACTCTAGGAGTATGTGTTTATTTTCCAGTTGGGCTTGGATGCAGACGAGGTTCGTTTGATTTTATATTATTATTATTTCTGTTCTTCGATTATTTGATTTGTGTGTGTGCCCAATGAGTCACATAGGCACATTTCAGCAGACATAGCAAATACAAGTCATGCAAGTGCAAGTGACCTTCGTCTGGTGCATGTGAGCTGGATATTTTCCCAACATTTGATGTTCTTTCTAGATTTTGCTTCATGCTACAATGTTGTGTCTCAACATGAAAAGTTTTCAAATCTTTATTCCCCCCAAAAAAATGTTCAACCAACTAATGAATTTGCAGTCTGTGACTAATTACGATTCAATGTGTCTTTCATTTATAACTTTCATGTTAACTTACGTGTCCTGTTTGACTTACATGAAACATTTCTTGAGATTACGAGAAAAATGTACATTCTTCTGAATTCAGACGACTACTCTAATGGGGTTACTTAAGACCGCTAGACTGCTGAGGCTTGTTAGAGTTGCACGGAAAATCGACAGATATTCGGAATACGGGGCAGCAGTTTTACTGTTGCTGATGGCTTCATTCGCGTTGATCGCGCATTGGCTGGCCTGCATATGGTAAATGAGAATTGTGTTCCCATATCGTTTTCTGTCCTCCAAGGCTTTATTGAAGTTGTTAGGTCTGACCCAATTTTCTTATACTTCCTCTCAGTGTTCAACTTGTTGTTTTTGTTAACTTGCTTCTAGGTATGCAATTGGAAATGCTCAGAGACCTCACAGCAAAGTTGGGTGGCTGGACTTTCTGGCGAACGACACTCATCAGTTTTATCAATTGAACAACACGGGAGGTCCTTCAATCAAAAGCCGCTATGTGACTGCACTTTACTTTACTTTTAGCAGTCTTACTTCAGTCGGATTCGGCAATGTAGCACCGAACACCGATGCTGAAAAAATATTTACTATTTGTGTCATGTTGGTCGGATGTAAGTAGCGAAAATCAATTCGATAAAGTTGCAGGCAAATAAAAAAAGTCAACCCGTAATATAAATAAAACTTTATTTCAGCTTTGATGTACGCTAGTATCTTCGGCAACGTATCGGCGATCATTCAAAGGCTGTATTCAGGAACTGCTAGGTATCACACTCAAATGCTTCGTGTACGGGAATTCATCCGCTTTCATCAAATTCCGAATCCTCTGAGACAAAGGCTGGAAGAATATTTTCAAGTAAGTGGTGCTCATCGGAATTGGCCAAGTTCTAATGGAAGAGACTCTAAAAAATCCTCAAGAAAAGCCTCACGGACGACTTCTTGTCTCATTTCAGCACGCTTGGACCTACACGAATGGAATTGACATGAACAGCGTCTTGAAGGGATTTCCTGAATGTCTTCAAGCTGATATCTGCTTGCACCTAAATCGCAACCTGCTGAGTACTTGCTCTGCTTTTTACGGCGCCACACCGGGCTGTATGCGCGCCTTATCCCTCAAATTCAAGACAACTCACGCCCCACCAGGAGACACGCTCATGCACAAGGGTGACGTTCTTACCTCGCTCTATTTCATATCTCGCGGCTCAATTGAGATACTCAAAGACGATATAGTGATGGCGATATTAGGTAAGAATAACACCAAACTTTTCTTCAAGTAGTGTGATAAAATCTTGACTTAAAATGCCACTTAATGAACTTTGTTTTTGTTGATACAGGAAAGGATGATATATTTGGGGAAAATCCTTGCCTTCATCCTACAATAGGCAAGTCCTCTTGCAACGTTCGAGCCCTGACTTACTGTGATTTACATAAAATACATAGAGATGACCTCCTAGAAGTATTAAATCTCTACCCAGAGTTTTATCACTCGTTTACCAATAATTTGGAAATTACGTTTAATATGCGCGACGTAAGTTAAAAGTTTATTCGTAGAGTTCGATCGTATCTGAGTTCGTATTTCAAGGTCGTTGTAACACCTGATGACTTTTCCAGGAGGAACTTGCAGGTGTTGACCCTCGGGCTTCCGGCAGACAAAGGATTGCGCTGTCGTCGCGTTCAACTTCCAACGACCGCGATCTGGAGTTAAGAAAGTGTACTTTTAACCCTCCAAAAAGGCGAACGCCTACCAAAAGATTCCATAACGTTAGCCTGGGCTCTCAACATGCGCCGTCAGCAGCTGACGAGATCATCCTGAGTCATGAATCTAGCGAAGAGGGCTCTGAATTGTAAGTTAAAATGACTATTTTGCCCGTTTTCAGAAGCAAACGATTTGCTTTGTATCCCAATGATGAAATGCGTGCAAGGACGGAAAAAGACTACCTGAATAATGAATGAACCTGTTTCGTGTTTTCTATGACACAGCGGGAAAACGGGTGCGGTCGAGTTCACTCCCAAAAAGGCTGGACAGGACGTTACACCCCTTAATTTGGAATTTGACGAAGACCCGAGGCAAAGGAAGGCCACCGCTCTACAAGCAATCTCTGGTATTTCACGCAATAAGCTCTGCAGTTATTTAATCGTTTTCTGTCTTGACGTGGTTGCACGATTGGTTGGTGTTGGTTTCACGGCACATGAGTGTGTATTATCTCTTGGAAAGTAAAAAATAGCGATTGAAAAATATTTGAAGGACTTATCAAGACTTAAATCAAACACAGTTGTCTCTAGAAGCAAGAGATTTAACGACTATTCTTATTTGCTGATTTTGCTTTGGAGAATGAACCTGTTTAATGCAGGTTTAAATGCTGGTTTAATGCATTTAAAGTCAATGCAGACAGAGCCATGTTTCAACAACATGATCGAGTAACCAGTGTAAGGACACAATGCAAGGAAAAGTCGGAGAAGATGTTTTGTTTTTGATGGCGCAGGCATGCTTTCGCAATTGAAAAGAAGCTTCACGGAGCTCCGGTTGGTAAAATCTCCTCCACCAAGGCTAGGGATATCTGAGGCGGACAGTTTCACTGGTAAATCGGGTAAGAAAGAAATGCACTTCGTACTTTCGCTTGGAACCTTCTTTGGTGTCGTAAATTGTTCGTACTTCCGTTCAAGCACTCGATGTTTTTTGTTTCGCTACTGTGTCGCAGCAATTAGACCAGTTGAATAGGTAGAGTAGGCTATTTAGTTAAACTTACAGTTAACGCTTAACAATTACCAACCCTTAAAATAATTATCGATGAATCAAAATAACCTCTCCATTGCTGCCTCCCAAACACTTCTCAACCCTAAGTACTGCATTGAGATCTGCATGAGACATGCAGAACACGTTACAAGCAATTTCTCCAGCAACTAAATCACTCAAAACACTAATAAAAACCAACTTGATCAACTCTCATTCAAGCATAAAAATAAAATAAATTCATAATTTTGAAGAAAGTTGATCTGAAGTCGTGTCTTTTTGAAAACACTATTGCATGCAAAAAAATTGAGCACATTTTATTTGAAACAACGCCATATTGGCGATATTGGCGCGTCTGGTATTGACGTTTTAGTGACTCGGAGTAGTAGAAAGATGACAATCGTTATTTGTTCTAGCGTGCGCAGCGGAGACGTCGACGCCGAAACAAGCGCGCAGGCAGTTCAGTCACGCGACCGTGCTAACTGCAAAAGGGGTGCCAAGTGATACCCAAGAAGGTGCCCCATCAGGCGAGATGCAAGTGTCCGCTTTCACAGTCGCACAGAGCAAACTCCCACCGATATCTTCTCTAAGTCAGGCTACCGAATCTAGTTACTACACGACACCATCCCCTCCAATACATTCCCAAGATATCAACCCAAGCGAAATTAACGTCGAAGAATTCAGGAAACAAACCGAGAGCCAAGCTGCGCAGAAAATCGGTGGATATCCAAGACAGAAAAGCGAGGAGAGGCACCACGAATCTTACGACTTAAGGAGAGAGTTTGATGTATATACAAGAATCGATCTCCTCACCAAGTAAGATTTAATTCTCATTTACACAGAGTTTCATCTTGGAATGCTGGCGAATGAAATTTAAAGTTGGGTTCGTCCTTACCAAGTGTAATTATGACTTTCTGACAGTATTTTTGACGCGGAAATGAGATCATTTTATAACTTTCGAAGCCTAAATGAAAATTTATTTTTCTTCCAGGCAATTAGAATCGTTAGAACACTCTGTAGCAAGTGATGTGAGATTGATTCTTACACTGCTCCAGCAACAAAACAGACATTCTGAGTCGTCAGGCTCCTCAATTATGCAAGATTATAAAGAGGTAAGCTGCTAGCTTTCGGGGCATGTGCTTATACAATTTATTTCTTAATGTCAAGGCTAGAAAAATACTTTTTTCTATTCAAATTAAAAAGACTTTTCGTATTCTTTTTGCAGTCCTCGTCTGACTTTTGTGAAAGGTCATCTAGAGAAAAGCCTCGCGTTCAAAGAAGTTACAGCATTTCCCAAGAAAGTCCATCAACGCATTGCAGGTGGCAATTTTTATAAAAACTCTTGACACGAATAAAAAGTCTGATAATGTCTTAGTAATGACTCAACTTTGGTGTCCACTTTTCGCTAAAATCATGTTTACAATCCAACGTCAATTGTACGTTGATTTTCTTTATTTCCAGCAGACAACGAAATTTTGAGAAGCACCGTTCTACGGATACAACGAGCAGCTGTGATTCCCCCAGGGCGTGCCTGGGGCCAGAAGCCGTCCTGCATACTGTCACCCCTGAGCACAGTCCTTCGAGTTCGTTCCGATCGTTTAGCACACGCATTCCACACAGGAGCCAATCACAGCCGATCAACTTTAAACAAGTACGATAACAACCGAAAATAGGAACAAACGGGATTCACTTTTCAATCACTTCTAGTTTGCAGCTCAGAGATAAATTGAAAAATACTTTAATTGCTACTGCAGCCTCTAGCAGAAATTATGAGTGGTATGAATAGGAATAGTTTCACGGTATCCATTTCCTGGGTGAGCATATTCCCATGACATTTTAGAAACAATCAAGTCCTCTGCAATCTTTAATAATACAGAAATAATAAAAAATTCAGATATGCCCGGACAAACTTTAGGATGCGGGCTTAAACTTTCCTTTTAGATTAAAGTCCTGAATTTTAAATTCAGGAGGTAATTACCCCTCAATGGCTCTGAATGCCTCGCCTCCACAAAAGGGTCACGTGGAAGAAGAACTAACTTCAATTTAATAAACTATCAGATTAAGGAAAGTTTATCCATCCGGGAATCAAATCTAAATTGAAAAATTTGTCAACCAAATTCGGGATGAATTTTCAAGAAGACTCCTAATCAAATATCAAGCCACGTTAGGCTTACAAAAAAATTATTAATGTCATACAAAATTTCAATGCAAAGTTTCAATTACCAGTTTTAAATACACACCCATAATCTAACAATACTTTTGATCTGCAAGTCTTGAATTCTAAACATTGAACCGCGTAGATAGAATTTCACAAAAATAATGGAATGGAAATGGTTGAATTCAACTTGAATGCAATATTTTGTGAATTTTGTGAATTGTCTTTATTTCATATAATATTGGAAGAAACTTGAAGTATGTTGCCCTACAAAGCTGATACCTTTGCAAGACAGAGTAATCACTTGTCTGTTTAGTATCTACTCCCTCTCAATGACAGTAACTGAAACCAACAATGTTTTCCTCTGGTTTCAGGAGACAAAGCGCTTGTCACCGACAGCCAGGAGGTCAACCACCCCAAGGGCTTCTGAAGTTTGATCTATTTTTGCTGATGGACTCGAGGAGCTGGTGAAAGAAGTTCGTGAAATTCCACTCAGTGTAAGGTGCTATCGAGAACATTGAGCTGAGACAATTGTCGCAGACACGTCAACAACATTCAATGTTTCCTCAAACAGTAGCACGCATCACTTAAAAGGTTTTATTTACACCTAAATAAATAACTACACTTGAAAAGTCTGCAGTAGTTTTTGCAAGAGCTTAAGACGGGTAAAAAGCCATGTGGAGCTGATTTCCCTCGCTTCCTTTAGGCCAAGCAATATTGTTTAGTGCTTCGATTCACACAAGGAAGTATTATTTTGAGCGACTTCAAGAAAAGTCAAGGCAGTCGTATTAGTATAGCAGAAGTATTTTGGGAGGCACTGTATTTTATTGCTTGGTTAATAAAAGTAAAAAGCAATTTTAGGCATGTAATTTTGTATGGTTATGAGTTGCGACTTCGGCGTGCGAATAAGAATCATTTATACAATGTAATATTTGAGCTTATGACGATGATGCTTAACTATCTTGTATTTACATTTCAAAAATCGAACAAAATATCTACGAAAACTGAGGAAGTTCCTTCAAAGTGTGTCGTACTTTTTTCATTTAAAATTAAGCATAAGAATAATAGTTTTGTCCAATAAACGTATTTAAACACGCAATGATTTATGTATAATTTTCCATTTGTGTTGAGTCCCTGAAAGGGCAGATATTTTGGGGATAGAATTATTTTAACACGTGATAACTACCAACGGTTGTTGGTAGGAGAAAAGGCTGTATGATTTCAGTCATAACCCTACTTTACCCATCGCAGAATGAAGAATTGTCTCAAGGCCATCTAAAACGCAAGATGCCACCAACCCCGCGAGAAGTATCATCTGTCTTCAATTGCAAGATATTGCAATCAGTTCATATCGTGAGAGGTAATTTAATTAGCAACTGAAATGTTTATATTTTAATCTAAAGCAAGAACTCACGTTTGTGCTGCTTTAGCAAATGTGTTCACATAGGCCTATGGGGATCTATGCCGCGTCGAAAGAGTCCCAATAAAAAACTTAGCGTCTTGACAAGTTATTTTTAAAATAGGATTTTTATAGGAGAGTACCCAAACACCATTGAAAGTATACACACAAATAAAAGAGTTCCCATTAAAAATTGATAAATAAGTGGATGAACTCTGAAAGGGGTTCATGGGCAAGAAAGTACCGTCCTTAGCAAGTGGTGGTTTCTGAGCCTGTAATCAGTTGCTGCCAAGGTTTCTTCTGTAATTGAGGTTTTACCCAATGCACAAGACCTTTTCGTTTCTTCGTTCTTAATATTTTCTTAAGCGTTCATTCGCAGAAGAACGAATTAAATCTCCACTAAGGAATAAAAGATGAAAAACCGCTCTTAATAATAGGTAAATTGATCTATAGTTGACATGCAAATTCTTAATGTATTTTTGCTAGGCAGAATAAAATTAATAAAAAAGGGGGTTTACAATTGTGATTTCTATTCACATGTTTGTTTACGGTTAGATCAAATATCTGCCGATTATGTAAGTATTAATCTTATCCACGAAATTGGAGTCAGGAAAAGCCACATTTCGTGATGAGAAACTTCCACACATCCAACCCAAAAACAATTGATCCTGAGAACGATGGAGAATATTCCCCAACAAGTTAACTGTCCTTTTTTTCGTTTGATTTTGAAGGGAAACCGATCTTCGTCTTCGCTCCAAGTCACGTGACAAGTGCTCCACGACAGTTTGAAAATTTAGAAATATTTAAACGCCATAACGGTTCTGAGAACTGGAAATCAAGTCACGCTTTTGTAGCAATGCCTTATTTATTTTCCCCAGTTCCACCCATTTCGAAATATGAAATAAATGATAAATTCATTATTAGACAAAAGAAGAATAATATTTCTATCTGAAAATAGCAAACGAAGTAAAATCTCAGAAATATTTCTTACTTAATCTAAGGTAAGACCAGTGAGACGATTAATTATCATCTGCGAAAATCTTCACATTTCTTCCTAAATTTTTCTGGAAGGGTAGGAGTGTGTTTATCTGCAAACAAGGTTAACATAAACATAACGTATGAATTCCAGTGTGTTGGCAACTTTTTTCTTAAAAAAGACAAGACAAGACAGTGAAATTCTTACGTTTACGTGTACGTTGTTTGCAAATGATCCATGCTAATTGATCATCATACCTTGGATCTAACTGTAGCTAAGATAGAAAAGGGAGGAATTTTGGACCACAGTTTGAGCATCAGATTGCACAGCCTGTCGCGTAGCTCATGACTGATAGGATGTCGATAAAAGCGTGCCAAAGACTAAATTCCCAACGATGGGTTGATTTTTTTGGTCCTGGGTAATTTCAAAACTTTGGACCAATCGCCGACCGACATGGTTGGGGGCGGCGGGGGGGGGGGGGG
>LVVV01432174.1:0-13780 GCA_001676325.1 Amphinemura sulcicollis
CCCCCCCCCCCCCCCACCCTTACGCGTAACACCGCGCGGAAATTTAGATTGTCTTCAAGCCAACTTTGAGACAACGGGTTTTTCTCCAAGCATGCTCATTGATTGGGCACAGCAGCACGCTATACAAAGCAGAATCGAACTCAGTACCGCGTCCTTCACCTTGGCAGTGAATGTACTTGATTTCTTTGTAAGACTTCTTATGCTCGACTTCCAGGAAGCGCGTATTGACCTAAAGACAACGTCGTTTCCCTTTCTGCTTCTAAACGCAATCGTCTTAAAAATCGTCATCATATTTTCTTATTCCCTCTCCACTAATTTCGAATTTCTCAGTGAGTGACGTGATGGACTAGAGCTAAAAAGTAAGATCTTAGCTCAAGGATATGTTAGGTCAATGCCTTGTTTCGACAGTAAGAACGCGACGCAGAGATGGGACGCTGCCATTGGCAACAATTGTCGGCGCAAACCGCGACGCCGCGGCCGCTTGACCATGCGATACGTTGTGGTCACTGCTCGGCCAGCGTTCGCTGCTCATGCGAATGTCTGGAACAAGTGTCTCCTGTCTCCGCGATAGCCCACCTGTGGCATTGCTCGCCTGGACACACGATGCCGATATACGCAAAGGAATTCCCTTGTTCGCACGGGATACGACGCCGGCAGTCGACGCCTGAGGACCAAAGCGTCCAGTTCGTGACAGGGACGTCGCGGGGCTACGATTGTACCGGATTCGCACTTTTCAGCATAACGCCTTTTTGGTATAACGTCTCAGACATGTGTTGACATGGGGTGTATGTGGTGTATGTAAACGTCTAAGTGACAGTGAACATGTGCTCGACCACGTGCGTGGAGTCCACGTGCGTTTGCCCTCGTTCAGACGATTTTTATGTCCAAAATAATTTTTGGGAAATTTATGTGATGAGCAAAAGCAAGTTCATGACACCAGAGGGTGCTGAAGTAGATTTTGTTGAACAAAAAGTGGAGGGGGAAAACGTGGGGAAAGCTGGTTTGTGATTGGTTAGCCTAACCATTTAGTCACGTGGTGTAAAATAGGCACGGCTATTGGACAAAAGCCCCGCTTTCAAGTTAAGCGTGTACGTCACTATTTTCGTGGTCATGTGACTAGAAGACGCCATCTTGGAAGGTTTCAGTAAGGGTTAGTGACGTCGGACGTCTACAGCACAAAATTTAGTTGTGTTACCGTGCACGAACTATAGCTGATAGATGTGGTGATGTGAGAGAAACATAGCCTACATACGCCGGTCGAATTCGAAGGTGAATTGATTTGGTTTGTTTTTGTGTACCTAGATTTGAACATACGTTGTAGATTATTAAAGTAGGACTCGGAGTATAGTAGTGTTATTTCGCGAGCCTATTTTATCCTGTTCACCCAATAAAACAGGAAATGGCGGGAGGTCAGGGGGGACCGTAAATAAAATTTTACGTTGACATACTTAAAAAAATACGCTTTGTGTTCTTTTTGGTTGACAGTAGAGGTGAGTAACACCTGGGAAGTGATGGGTTAATAGTTTGTTTTGGTACATGCGTGTTATGGGACGCACGAGACGGTCATTCGTCGCCGCTGATTCCACGGCGAAGTGGAGTGCGGCCAAGCATCGGTGCTGCCGCCACCGTCCGCCGCCAGTGTTGCTTGCTGTCGGGTGCGGAGGGGGCACTGTTGTCTCGACGGGAAATTTTTATGACATGAAAATGTGTCATAAAAGCGGTGGCTGACAGTTTTCAGTCTATCCGGTGCCACAACATTTAATAACGCGTTTGTTAGTTTGAAAATCTTTGCGAGTTTTTACCTTCTAAGTGAATGATGGAGATACTTTTGCCATAATGCCCTTTGGTTGAGCAGGTGTGACGCGGTTAGCCTATAAGCCCTTTGAATGGGAGCCTCTAGGCTAACCTCATATTAATATTGTGTCGCGAATGAAGGTGTGTGTTTTTACTATTGATACCGATTTAGTCGCAAACTGCATTAATCAGAAATCATCGTTGGTCTATGCCAGCTGCTGTCAAAGTCGGTTGTTGAAAGTTTGATTTTAGGCTCTGCTAGGTACAGTCTGAGGCTGGGCCTTTTAGGCCTAAAACGGTGCCGCCATTTTGAAGTGTGCCTTTATCACTAAAATTGCTTATCAATCAAATAAATCTAATATAAAATTATTTTCACAAAAATTATCTTGATTTTATTCCTGACACATGCTTTTCCAGCGTGTCGACCGACTCCTCGACTGAATTTGGGCCGATGGATTCCACTATGGGAGAGTTGGCGGATGAAAGTATGGAGGTTTCCGATACTTCGAGTGGGAATTCAGGTGAGTTGATTACTAGCAGGTAGATACTGGTAGGTTTTGACACAACACCAATAAAACTGACTCTTTGACAATGTGGATAAGTATGCATGCTTATCAGCTGATGTCATTGACCTTCGAACTTTCGAATTTTCATTGGTTTTTGCAGGTAGGCACATACTATTTTGGATATTTCAAATTAAGAAGATTTGTTAGTGACCAAATGACTTGAATTGAGTTGAGGTATTTTCTGCTTTTAATTTCCAGTTAAAATTTACTTACATTGTTATTATTTTAATAGGATCTAATTGATTGAAATTTAACTCTATGGTAGTTAGTAAGTACCTACTTAAATACGATTGACTGATATTACTTACCAACATTAACTGTACTAACTTACAGGGCTGAACAATCTTTTGACAAACCTTTTTCATTCGTCATTGAATGGGAAATGAGGGCAGTAACTTGAAACAAATAAGCAGTGCATTAATAATTAGCTTATTTGCTATATTTTTGTTTTTAGGTATCCAATTTGTCAAATGGTTTGGTTGTAACCTGATGCCATAGATTTGTTTCACATTGTGCACTAGTATGCTGTGGTTGGTAATGCCACAGCAAATTTACTGTGCTCAACATATTATCAAATAGATCCAGATCTGCTGTGCTGGGTGCCTTCAAAAGAATACTTGATTGTTAGACTTTAAAGATTGGTTTCTGCTTGGGTGGTAATCTGCAAGTTTCCTATTAACTTATTGCTTAATATTATGCTTCCAGTCAATTGGCTGATCAGGTGCATGGAGATATTTTATTCAATCTGGATAGATTGGAATAGAAAAGGCAGGGTTGCTGTTTGAACAAAACAATAGAAGCAGTCAGATAATAATATTTGGTTTCCAGAGTTCTTACAATACCAAAAGCATTATTATCTTCAAACCAAATTTTTAGTTTACTCAGAAAATATAATCTGGAGTAATAAATTACCGAGTGCAATGAAGCGTAAACTTTTAATCGTTGGATGTGCTAAGAAAATGAGATATTTCTGTGTAAAATGGCCCAATGAGCCGACTGATAGGACCTGGGAGATTTAAATGGTAGATTGAAGTTTGGGAGGAACACCACCAGTGGGGCTAATGATCATAATACCAGGGCTTATCAAATTTTTGGCATTATTGGTATTGCAAAAGTTAGCTCAACATTAAGTAACTTAGCATAAACACCAACACTCTTATTGAATTAATGGGTCAAATTGCTGATAAGTAATTTCTTTCTGGAATAGTTGTATAAACCAGTATATTGTGTGCCAAAGAACTAATAGGAATAGAATACTTCTACAGCATACACATTGCTTGAATAAAATGACTTACCTACAATGATATTAAATGCTGTGTGCTGGCATGATCTACTTGATGTACGTGATGGAAGTTGCCAACAAGTCCAGATCCTCACGGCAACAGGAGCCACTGACCGCTTGGAAATTTCAGAAAAGAGACATTGGTTTGATCTTGTTTTTGACAACACCAAGGAAGTGTTATGATTTTTTTTTAGTACAATAACATTTGCAGGGAACCTCATTATTTTGCAAATAATATTATATGAAAAATAAATAACTGTTTAAAGGTAGTAATGTCCTCTGGTCATATGGCTAACTTCAAATGTTTGTTTTTACCCATTGTTCTAGTGTTCGAGGAAATTACTACAATTATTTAGCCTGGAATGTCTGTTCTAGAGAAAAACAGCTACATCACTTGCATTTACTAATAATAAGAAACTTTTTAAATTGTAGATACTTGAGCAACTTGTGAGTGTTTATTTTTAGTAAGGAAATGCTGATTGGTTGTATATTGTTTACTGAACTTGATTTGCTCTGTGATGGTAATAAACCTGAAGAGGTACCCTTATTACCATGCTATTTCTGCCACTATAATAGGGTACTAGGGAAATGATGCAGGCAGGTGAATGAGATATTAATGTAATGTATTTGGATAAGAGTTTAGTTGTGTTTTGTTTCATACTTACAATTTCTGGCATGTTATGATCTGCAGGCATTAAAAAAAACACCTTAGAACGTAGGTCTAGGCTAGGAATACCATGCACATTTATCTAAATTATTTTTGAAATATGCCATGCTCTTGAAATTGACTGTGCATTAATTGGAGAATTACCACAGCTGAATTACCAAACTGTTTGCTTAAAATAACTTGAACAAAAATCTTTTGTATTTTTCAGCTGGGCGAGTGAATGGGGAGGTGAATGGACTGGGAGGCGATTCACCAGTTATGCCTGCGACCAAAGCGGCTTCGTTGAAGTCGATCAGCGGAGTTTCCGACCACATTACAGAAGTCCTGTCGTCGGATGACGAAAGTATTAATAGTGTAGAGAACGGAGTTGAAGAAGTGCCTAGTAAGGACTCTAATAATAAAAGTGAACCGGGAACAAAAGTGCCTCAGTCTAGGAGTGTTGTACCGTCCAACAAAATGGACGTAGACGTTAGTGATTCTGACGAAAGTGTTTCTGCCATTGAATGCGATCCGCTTCTCACAACACTGGAAAAACAAGCAATCGGTAATGGAAAGCCGGCTGCGGACAGCAAAAAAGTAAAACTATTAAATAACACAAACCACGACAATTTGGAAGGCAAGGCAAATGGTGGTGGTGGTTCCGTCGAAGGAGCCGACTCGACAAAGGCAGATAGTTTGGAGGTGGACAAAGACAGCGACCAGCAGGACTCGTCCCCGGACAAGGAGGTTGAGTCGACGCCGGGCAAGATCAAGAAGTCGCGGCGGAGCGTGCCGGATGCCAATGTGACGCCACGGCGCAGTTCGCGTAACCTCACTCGTGCCGTTAAGACATACAGCGACCCGGACCCAACCGACGACGTCGTCGAAGAAGAAGCTAAGGATGACGGCGGCGACGAGTCCGAGATTGAGGAGATCACGATGGTCGATCCGCTGGCCGACTCGAAGCCGATCATTGTAAAAGATACGCGGAAGCTGGTGGAGATAGCGGCTGGCGCGCGGTCAATGAAGGGCGGCGCCAAGAAAGAGCCAACGCTGGTGATCATCGACACCAACTCGATTCTGGCAGGTCGCGGGCCAGTGCCGATGTCTCAGGCTCACCATCGCCCGGCGCCTTCGACCAGCTCCGTGCGCTCTGGCCAGGGCTACACAATCCTTCCAGTCAGCGTGTCGGCACAGGGCATGGCTTACCCCAAGCAGCGCACGGCTGCATACCCGCAAGCCTACACGCGTCTCACGCCCATCCCCATTCCCATCCGGCTGCCCATACAGAAGCCTGCGCCGCCCCCACCGCCGCCCCCTCCTCCCATCCTGCCAACTCTCACCGATGACATGTACGTTGTGGAGGCGCCGTCATTCATCGTGCCGTACGTCTACGAGAAGCCTCCGCTGAAGCCACTCAAGGAGTATGTCAAGAAAATGGGAGTGGAATTGGAGCGGCTGACAAAGCTGGAGGAAGAGGAGGATAAAAAGAGAGAGGACGAGGAAGCAAAGGAAAAGGCAGATGCGACTGCTGTTAAGGAATCTAGTGAGGACAAAGACAATAAAGTAGAAAAGGACAGTGCAAAAACGGAGAAAGAAGTGGATGTCAAGGCAGATGCCGATAAACCAAAGGCTGATGAAAATAGCAACAAGACCGAATCTAAAGATGACGACAGTAAGGCAGTGGATGAGAAAGCGAAAGCGAAGAAGGACAAAGATGGTGGCGGCCACACCGATGACAATTCTGATGAGGAAGGCCCTACCAAAGTGAAGAGCGACAAAGCAAAGGATGACTCTTCAAAGGATGATGCCACAAAGAATGACTCCTCAAAGGATGATCCCACAAAGAATGACAGTGCAAGCGACGATAAGGCAAAGAACGGACCTGTTGTCGATAAGGAAAAGTCGGAGGAGGATAAACTCAAAAACTCATACTTTGAAAACCCGCTCGGCAAGTTCTTCATGAACATCGGCGCGAACCTGGTGACGGAGTTTGTGCAGACAGACTTGCTCCGGCACCAGCGGCGCAAGCGCGACCGCGAGGGTCAGATCTCGGCTTCCGCGCAATTTGCCGTCAATGCGTTGCTCAGCAACCTCGAGCTTAGCAAGGAAAACAACAAGCCATTTCACCTGCCGATCAAGAAGTGTGAGCACTGCAGCTTCAAGACGGAGTCTGCGATGGTGATGGCCCAGCACCTGGAGACGCCACACATGCGCAACTATGTCTACCGGTGCAACTTCTGTCCGCTCGAGGTGCGCAACCCGCCCGACATACTCTTCCACATGGAGGCCGAGCACAATGTCAGGGGGCGGCTAGAGCGGGCGCTGGCGTTCCATCAGTGCCCCAACTGCCCTTTCGAGGACAACCAAAAGGGGAAACTGTCGAGGCATCTCATGTCCTGCACGAAGAAGTTCAAGCCCGAACGGAACCTGGAACCACCGTCCGACTGGGAGCCTCCGGCAAAGATACCGAGGGTGTCGCGGAATCGGCCTACTTCGATGGGGCTCGGAACGGCTGCGTACCAGGCTATGATTGCCAAGCAGGTAAATTTGATAGGTTTACCTTCATTAAGTTGTGTTTAAAGGCTTGGCACATTTTTATATCAGCCTGGTGTCAATCGAGTTGATATATTTGGTGAATTCAGTATTCTGCATCGGTGTATACCTACCGCAAAAAAAAGAGGCCTAGCTATCAGGAATAAAGTTTCTGTTAAATTTAGCTCACTATTTCTTGGGATCTTGAACTTTATTTTCTGGGCTTGATTAGTTCATTTAAGCTGGGTTGTCAAATTTGAAAGTACGTGAGATTCATTTAATTTACGGGGTATCCAGTATTAACTCGATACAAACGTACATACACAGATAGAATATTATTTATTGATGAGCGTAGCAAAACCACGGTCTTTTATGCAATGCTGATTTGGTATCAACCCTTTCAAATATAATTGTTCAAATTAATTTTGAATTTAAGTGACTTTTAACTTAGATGTCATTCCTTTATGCGCGTTGTTGCTCTTTTCAGCTTAAAATTTTATCCACCACAAATATCGCTACGCTCATCTAACAACGCAACTCAAATTGCGTTCGCGAAGCCCTAGTAACAAAAAATAATTTTGTACATAGTTATCCATTGTAAATTTGTTGTTTTTGGATAATCAGTTTTAGAAATGGCTAAAAGATCCAAGTTGTCTCTGCCGTGCAAAAAAATTATTTACGTCCCGATTTGAGATATCAAACTGCCACTCCGTAATCTCTTGTTGTAAGTGGCCTTTAACTAGTGCTTGTGCAGCAGGTTCCCGGTCAGTCACTGCTGCCGAAGATAATGCCAGCGTACACTGGCATGATGCCAGCTGCGGCAGCGGCGGCGGCCGCGGCCAGGGGTCGAGGACGGCCTACTGGTGCGCGACCGGAACTCAACGTCATGACTCCGTCAGGACAGCGGGCTATCTCACAGATGAGACCAGGTGAGGCGTGGCTTTCAGTTAAGAGGAACCATCCCGGAAGTACCTAATCTTAGTACCCCCACTGAACAACAGCAAAACTAATGCAGCTGATGCAATGTCAATTGCTTTCACCGTTATGAACTCAACTAAAAATGTACGTTGATCGTCATACTGTACTATCATGAGCTATCGTACAGCCTGAGTAGACCAGGATAGAGTTGTTTTTCTGCATGTCCATTTACCTACTGGTTAAAATCTGTTCTCAAAGGTTAGTGGTGATAAGCAGTCTTCTCTCCTCAGTTTTATGGATAAGAGATTAGAAGGATTATTACTAAGAATTGCCAAGAGATGGGTAGAGATGGGTAGAGGCTGAGTAGAGGTAAGTGCTACAGAGATCATCACCGAATGGGACATCCTTTCAGTCTGTTTTTGTGAAGTATGTTTTTATGGAATTATCTGGCTCTTTAGGTTTTTCACTGCTGGTCTCGCAGGGAGTTTCCCTTCGGTTAATCTTGTAATTAATCTCCCGTCATCTGGAATAGATACACACTCGGACTCCGTTGGCACTTTATATTTCATTGGCCAAAGTGAGCATCATCACTAATTGTGATGATGTGACAAATTTCTTGTGGCTATAAAAGGGTATGTGTCACCGACCTAACCCAAGTGGCTTGACACTTGACGTTTGCTTCCAGGAATGATGTATCGTCCCAGCGGCTCTGGTTCTCAGGCGCAAGTTATCAGCTCGTATCAGATCTCCGGCAACCAGCTGTTCCACGTAAGTCCATTCACATAATACTTTGAGTGACTTCCGCTTATAGTCCTCGTTGTGCTTTCCCGCTTAATTTGTTTGTCCCGCGCTTTAGGGTTGTTTTTCGATGCATTTTATGTTGGATATTGTTTTGGGAAATAAATGTGCTCTTCCTTATACATGTGATATTTAGGGTGGATAAAGTTTTTCCTTGACATAAGATACAAAGAAATGACCTACTTTCCAAATCTAAAAGTATTCATTACCTTCAAGGCTTTTCTTTTTCCTCGTTAAAGAAATGTTGTATAAGCATCAATGGTGTTGTTCTATGAGTAATTTGTTTTAATTTCAATCGATTTGCAGTAGAATGCGTTTTGACTTAAACGCAGGACTTAAACGCAGGTTGAACAGGAAAGTGTCTTTTCACTTGCAGGGATAATAGCTATGCTACTCACCAAAGCAAATGCCATTTCAAATTTGAAGCCTGCATAATGCTTCCTCTTGTGCAGTTCATTATGTCCTTTTACAAATTCATAGCATTCACCAATGTCAACACATTGGCTTCTGTGCTTTGTGATGTGGGATATTTCTTTTCACTGGGGTTCTATTATTTGTTGGCATCATGGAAATGTTGATGGAAACTTGTAACATATTTTGTAATTGTTATGTAACAAGTGCAATTTCAATGATTGCTGGTCTGTCAACTTCAAGCCTGTGTAATTGCATTGCACAACTGACTCGAAGGTGTTGACATCTGAAAGCCGTCTTTCGAGACTAGACTGACAGCTCTATTAACTGAGTTGCAAAGTTTTCTTGTGTCGTTGGAATCACCACAAAATCAATTTAGAGGTGGAGACGTAATTCTGATGTCACGCCTCCTGGCTTGAGCGCTAGCGCTAGCGTCCCCGTCTCGCAAGGAATATTGCCGGTAGCGTATGATGGTGATAGCGTATGACTGGGTGGTTGCTAGGTGGTTGGAAGCCAGGGCCAGATGATCCCTTTAAGATCGGCGCTGGCGCAGCACGGTACCGCCGCAAGCTCGACCACAGGATCGGCAGCAACCACCAGGCCCATCTCCCTATTGGCCAGCTTGGCGGCACAGGGGAACTCTTTCGGCGTGCAGGTAAAACCATCTACCTCGGCAAGATGAGTTTCTGCCCGTTCTCGATGTGTTCTCTCTGTAGTCTAACCCCCCGCCCCATTGATTGCTGGCTAATTTGATTTTGGGACCGTTTTGAATTAATTTTTAGATGTTTTGTTTTTCAAGGTTGTGTCCTTCACTCTGGTGATGAGAGTGAATGCGGTTTTTGGATGTCTACTTTTTTATTTACCTAATTTTAATTGTTGTTATTGCCATCTGATGTAAATGTGCTTGTTAATCCAGTTACAGTTTGTATTTTTATTAAACACCTAATTAACTACCCAAAGCAGTGGTGTAGTCGTTGTTGGTTCAGCCGATGCAGCTTGACTGGGACTTGGAGCTTTTTCTAGTCAAGGGGCCACAAACACCGACTTTTGGGCCCCTTAACCACCCGTGATCTCTCTGGGCGACACTCTGCATGATCCAAATTGTTTGGTTTCTTTCTTGTATAAAATGTTCCAAACCTTAAAAAATTGCACCTTAGGCAATGAAAACTAAAAATTTTGCTGATGAAAGTTTCCCTAAGCAAATGAAAGTACCTGTTTTGGCCTTTGCATTTTATGCTCAAACAGCAACCCAGGTGCTGGGTATTTGGAGGCAGCGCAGGGAGGGGAGGGGAGATGACATTAAAGACAATGGTTAATGCCAGAATCTCTCGTATTTTTCCCGGTTCAACAATCCGCTGCTAGTCCTGTGATTTGGCATTACCTAGCATTTCATACCATCCACAATTTGCATTACAATTTCTTACCTTGATTTTTTTGCCTCATAAATTGAGACAAGTCCTGCTATTAGGCTAAATTTTCTTATCTTTATGCAATATCTCACCTTTCAACATTGTATTTACCTAATATCAGTAGCCAGCATTGCAGCTGTGATGTTAAATGTCCTGTTGAACAATCGAGCCGGTACCGGTGGTACTACCTGGTACTACTAAATTACATGTGATTTGGAACTTGAATTTGTATTTTTGAAGTTATTGAGTGAAAATCGGCGAAAAATTCGCTTTCGATATAATACGTTGTTTGAATCTAATGTTTTCACCGACTAATTCCAACCAGCCCCAATTTCAACATAAAGTCCTTTACCTCTGACTAACCTACAAACTGAATGCTACTTGCTAGGCCCTAACACATCACACATCACGTCAGACCTTGCTACCCATATGATTGTCTGCTATATCTGATTAATGTTACTGGTACATTTACAAACTTACATGACAGTAAATTTCACTTTTGCATCATTGTAATATAACAAGTAACAACCCACACAGCTGTCCTTAAATTGGTACCGCTTGGATACTTGATTTAGTTTTTAAACGGACCGATGTTTTAATTTATGCCTTATAGTAGATCCAAAGTATGTCGCTGCTAGTGTTATATCATTAAGTTGCTCCCAATGGTTGTTTAATCAATGTTTAGTCATTGCTTTAAGTACCTAGCTAAATGTGCTTGTTTATATTTTATTTGAATTGGAAGAACTTAAAGATTTGCATAAATTCCCAACCAAAGTTTCTAAATGATTGTAACCCATCTTTGGCTGCTTCTGTCATGTTTTGTCCAAGCTCTTAGGACATCCCTTCTTGCCCATCTTTTGCTTGATTTAACAAATGATTGAATCATTGCAATATGAAATGTTCAAAGGCATGATCCACTGAGTGGTACCAAATCTACATATTATATTTCGATTGTGACAATGAGACAAACCGCACATCCTCTTTCAAGAGAGCAATTATAAACGGGCTTAAAATGGTTATCTGAGCGCTGAACTGAGGAATGTGTTTTTTTCTAACAGGGCTCGAGCTCCAAGAGTTCGGCCACGCGCGGCATGCCTAGCATCTCGATAACGCCGTTACCACGTCAGGCGGCGACCCCAGCTCCACAGGCGACGGCCACTAACGCGCACCGCCAGCAGCCACAAGGCCAACAGACCTCGACGGCCGCTGCCGGCAAGAACTATGTCATCTGCGAGATCTGCGATGGCTACATCAAGGTCAGCTACAAATTGCACTTAAGTCTGAGTGTTGACAGATTCTTAAGGGCCAATGTACCACATCCAAGGTTGACCCCACTCATGTCTATGACCTTTGACAGGAATAGCCTTCATGAGGTGGTAATGTGCCTTGCTCAAAACTCCCAAAAACAGCCAGTTTTTTTGCTTCTGGTATTTAACATGCTCATTGCTTGTGTGCTTTTCAAGTATTGTTGCTACTGACCATGAATTTAACGACAATGGCTTTTATGAACTTCTCAACTTCTATGTTCTATTTGTCATTCTTTTTTCTGCAATTTTGTCGTATAACTAACTTCTTGTCTCTTGGCAACAGGATTTGGAGCAGCTACGAAACCACATGCTGTGGATCCACAAAGTGAAGATCCACCCGAAGATGATCCACAACCGGCCGCCACTCAACTGCCAGAAGTGCCAGTGCCGGTTTTTTACGGATCAGGGTCTGGAGCGGCACTTACTGGGCACCCACGGCCTGGTCACGTCTTCCATGCAGGAGGCAGCCAACAAGGGAAAAGATGCTGGAAGGTGTCCGGCTTGCGGAAGGGTCAGTACAAAGCGCTTACAACTCTTGCTTTAAGAAACCGAAATTTCGTCCACTGTTTTAGGATTTTAACCTCCGGTTGTTGGTTTCAAATAATACAGATCCTAATGTATTTCATCTTAGATATATCTATTTTTCCACACTCTATTTTCAAACTTTCTTCTTGCCCTTACTGCTATTGCAGTGTATTTTTTTTATAACTGTCCTAATAGTCACTCCATCTGTTACTATTGAGCGCTGCAATCGGTTTCCGAGGCGATAATAGTGCCACTTGCTTCTATTCTGCCATAGAGCCTTTTTTGACTCGAAAGAAATCTGGAATATCTTTGAATCTCTACCTGGTAACTTAATACCTGTATGATACTTCAAGTCGGCTGTACCATTGTATAACAACGATGGAACAAAACAAAAACAACAGGCCACTAAATTTGTTCTGGATTTGAAGGCCTGCTATTAAGGTTGAGGAGCTATGGTTCGTCCTGCTTAATAAACCGTAGATTTTGAAAACAGTAAAACGATTGCGAAGGGATTCTGAAGGTCTCGATTTACATTTTCAATGATGTGAATTTCTACAAAGTCATACTCATAAATAAACAAATTTATCAGGTTTCCTCAGGTATTCATTTATCAAACTTTAGAGCTATAGAGAAAAAGCTGCATTTTCATTTTTTTCATGTTGGCCACTTGTTGGGCAGAAGCGACGGTGGCGCCGCCCTCAGATTTGTCGACCTTGCAAGAGACGTAGTAAACACTAATCCTAGGACCTTCATCGGAACAACAGAAATACCTTTGCATCTGTGAGACTGCCGACATGTTGATCCCTTGTTCGCAACAAAACATAAAATTGTTCCTAGTTCTTAATACGGGCCTCAACGGGAGAATTTGATTTTGTCCTGCCACTTATTCCAGACCCACTCTAAAAATAGCTTTTACTTATAGCTAAATATTAATTAACCATTTTTGGAAAAATAATTAACATATTATTTTTGGAATAATCCAATGCATGCTACAGTTTACAAATAGACAAAAGATTTTGAATCTTGAGATGACAATAACATCTTTTTTGAGATCAGGATTTGAGAGTATTAAATCATTTTGCTGTTGAAGAACAATAAAAAAATATTGCTGGCAACATTCGGAATAAAATCAATGACTCAGAAATATTATCAAGGAAGATAAACGTCTTGTAATTGTTACTTGGGCGTTGAGATATCCCTGTGTGCTAGTGGTTTTCCACCTGGGGACCTAATTTCTTACTTGGTAACCGATCCAGTCTGCCAAGAGTTCTATCCCAGAGTTTTCCATCATATCGGGCTGCCGTGTAAAGTGGTTACACAACCTTATGAAAGTGTTTGTTTGCTTGTTGCAGGTGTACCAGTGGAAGCTGCTTAGCCACGTAGCACGCGACCACGGGATGGTGCTCAAGCCGGCCCACCTTTCATACAAGTGCACCGTTTGCACGGCGACGTTCGGCATGTACAAGCAATTCGAAAATCACGTCTATTCGGCGCACAGCACTCAAGCCAAGAAAGTGATGGACAAGAAGCCATCGTCTTCGACTCAGGTGAAATAATGAAACGAAACATGGCGGGGGGGGGGGGGGGGG
>LVVV01432175.1:0-13780 GCA_001676325.1 Amphinemura sulcicollis
AAGCAGTGCTTCCCTTGCTTCCGTGGACTGCTAGTTTGCTAAGGAAGCAGTGCCTCCCTTGATTCTATGGACTGCTAGTTTGCTAAGGATGCAGTGCTTCCCTTGCTTCCGTGGACTGCACGCCACTGACACAGACTTGAATGCACAGCCGTGAATGGGAATTGGATGCTACGACCCCCCCCCCTCCCCCCTTGAGAAAAACGGAAGTTGTAAACGAATTTTCAGAGGGACGACTTTTGAATTTCAACCACGAGTTTGACGTTTAACCGTCAGGTTGAGCGCTGAGAATCACGAATCATGCGCTGGACTCCATGGAAATTGATTCTTATTCTTGGATTGTGTTGTCACCGACAAACATGAGAAAATAAAAATTCAGAAGGAAGGCAACGAATGCAACTAACATGAGAGCCAGTCGTAACGAAGGACGGAGTTGTGCGCATGGTATAAGACATACCGAGAAAAGGGTAAGTAATTAAGCAATAACTAATTTAAAAGATGTTTTCTTTCTTCCTCCGTCATGAACATGTCGCGTGAGTGACAAACTAATTGCTTCTGACTTATTATGATCTTCATTATGAGTTGTAATAATTTAATGAAACTTAATAAATAGATTAAAAAGCGATCCACCATAAATCTAAAAGCAAACGAGAGGGAACCGAAATTTAAAATGTAAATTATTTTATGGCTCGTGTAACTTTTTGGTGGCTTGACCCCATGAATTTTGTAGCCAAGAAGATAAACGCATGTGGTACATCTTATGGTCAGCCTGCAACGAATTTGGATAAGAGATTAAAGGAATTTCATCTTTATCTCTGATCAAGGAGAGAAACATTTAGTTGACTGTTTTAATGTTTATAAGTTTCTGTCATAATATAATATTTATGCGTCTGAATTGCATTATATTCAGAGATTCATATACAGATGTGCCACTGAACAAAACTTTTCTTGAGACTTGAAAGCAAAGAATCTAATGATTGAAATCGTTATACTACGGTATCAAAAGCACCTTCGGAAAAAAACATATCACACCACCAGTAAAACCTAAGTCCAATTTGTTTTGATTCCCCTTTCGCAACTCCTACTCATTTGTCTGCTCCATTCTTACATGTAAATAATAATAGAAATAGTGCGTAGGTGTACTTACGCCCTTTTAGGTTGGCGTTGGCGGAATGTCGAGACGGTTCAGTAGAGTTCACAAGATGGAGACGAAGTGGAGACAAGACGAATCGAAAAGAAAAGTACATGGAAATGAAAACATAGCAATTATTTTTCAACGCCATAAAAAACAAAAAACATTCTGACACTTTTTGACTTGAGTTTTGATTTATTTTAATATTATGTGTCAAATTCCCGCACGAAATGCTATGCCCAAGCGAGGAAAAGAACCCTGAACCCCAAAGCCTATTCCACCCCCACGGATTTCGCGTATCCAATCTCAAATTGGAGTTATAAAAAACTACTGGTATCAGCAAATCCACAAATTCCACCAAATAATATTGGCCTTTTATTGGAGAAAGTCAGAAATGCCTGGCCATGTTTTTTAAGGACATTGAGACACAATGATAAAGTAACTTCACGTGATTGCGATCATCCGTAATTTAATAAAATTTAACATAAAATTCTGTTTAGTTGCAGGCGCAAAAAAAAGTTGCCAATTCGAAAGACTTAATTGAATAGTCAATACAGGTGCATATGTTTAGACCAGCAATTTCCAAAGCAAACACAGTAAATAATAAGTATATTTGATAATAAGCAACTGGTATTTCAAAAGAACTAAATAGTTAAGAAATGAATAATTTGGCGTGCCCGTTCCTAGATCTTAATTTCAAATGGGAGGGTGCAGGCTGAGCGTCTGAATTATGTGTTGTTTTCAGGATAACAGGAACCTGCCAGTGCCATCACGGTTAGTTCTATCACATCACCAGGCAATGCGGGAAGCAAGGATGGAAAATATGAAATAAACAGTAGGAGGGTTTGTTTTTTCCATAGGTTCTGGTCACGCAATATATGCTGCCTAATCGTTATTAAATCTATATCTTCATATTATTCCCGTCTATCAGAATCAAAAGTATTTCGGAAGGCGATGCATAAACTTGGCCTCAGTTGAACTATAAAATTAATTTGTTCTGTCTCGAAGTTAACGCATCTTTGCGTTCTGGTTTTTCAGATATACTTACGGAGGTCGGATCCTTTTTTGCGGATCGATTCCACGCGATGATGATTATTAATTGGACGAAAATCGCAAGTCGAAGACGACGACGACGACGACGAAGATTCCACATGAAAAAGAAAAGGAGACGGAGTCCAGTTAGTATAAAAGGCTTCTTCAGACAAAAGTTGGGGCCGAAAGCAAAAACTTTGGTTCGAGGATCGTTGAAAAAACTCGGAAATCAAAGAGCGTCAAGGAATTGCTTCTTTCAAAGCTGGTTAATAACAGGGCGAATGATTGCATGAAAAATATGAAATTGATTTTTAATTTGGACCAAATTATAATAAGTATCAAAAAGATATCCCATACGGGGTGTGGTAATATTCAACCACAACATTTTTAAACTTAAACAATCTTGTATAGGTTATTTGAAATAAAAACGAAAATATAATTGCAGTGATTTTAGAATATAGTGACGTATATTCAACCTATACTTAGCCTTATAGCCAGCAGAAATTTTACGTTATAGCTAAAGACCCAAAAGCTTCCTGTCTTAAGCAGACAAATCGACGGTGGTCCAATTTACCGAAACAATTATCTATCTTCATTTTTGTGACCAGTTGCATTAGCATTATCATCAGGTAATTGTAATGAGGGCATTTTGAATTTGTCCATCAAGCGAATAATTGCTATAAGAGGATGGCACCGGGCGCATAGCTTTTTAACTACCTATACACAATGTTATTAGGTGTTGTGCCATCAGAAAAGCGACTAAAAAGCACCTCATTAGCAATTAGCAGCCAATCTGCTGTAAACGCCTTGTTGACGAAAGAATTCAACTCAACTGTTTAGTCGCCCAAAATTCTTTTATAATAACTCTTTGGGTATCTGACATAGCCCTTGCGAAATGGGCAAAAAAGTGGCCGATATAAAAGTGTATTTAAAAAAACTATTGTATGTGTGCATATTTTAGTACCTATATTCTACACACAGCCAGAAAAGCGAATTTTAGACTAATATTTGTAATCGACTCCATGCCGCACAGTCAAACGTTGTATTTATAAATCGAGAATCTTGCAGGACTAGAATTGAAATTTTATCTCATATAACAATTTTTGCCCATAACTTGCAAAATACCTTCCACCCAAAACTGTTTATTTTCATCGCGATGTTTTTCCTGCACCAAACTTGAATTCTAATTCTGATAGGCTCCCAAATTTTACAAGGCGAACTTTAACAGCACGGCCTGAAACAGATGATACAAATGTTTTTTTTGTGCTGTGTGAATCGATTAAGGAAAGATCAAATACCGTTATCAATACCGCCGCAAAAAATATACGTGGGAATCAGAAAGTGTTGTATAGATTGTTTAGATTGTCTTGATGCAGAGAGCCTACCACAAGATGCAATTAACAGTTCGGAACAACGATAATTCAAATCAATTCGCCTTGAATCACGACCGTGCCATTATAAGCTAGGTACTCAGTAGCATTCGACGTAACAAAAACAAGACGAACATCAAATTCGTATGAAAGTCGTTCTCATTATTTTCTATACCATCCCTCTCTTTATAAATGATTAAAATTTGCGTCGAATGATTAATGTCAGAGATCACCATGTATACATCAGTCAATTATGATAGGAAGCGATAATATACTTTGTTAGTAATGTTATTAATTACAACTTCACTTTACAAATTTAAAGTGGGGCGTATTTTTTTCCATCACCTTATCTTCCCATGCAGATATGTCGGTTAATATGCATGGTCATTATTATCTGTCAGAATGTATGTGTGAATAGTTGTTCACTAGAAACAGCATTCATTCATACACCTGCCCAGGCTACAATCAATTCTGAGGACACCACGGAGCACAAAAAAAAACAGGCTTAATTCATAATTCATAACTAAGTAATAATATGAGAAAAATCCTGCTTCTAAACGGATCTGTTCAGAAATTTTCCTATTCCTAACATGACATTATATTCATAACGTTATATTTCAAACCACAGGACCGAATAACTTTGGTACAAACCCACTCAAAACGTAAGACATCTGATGATAAAAAACAAATATAAAATTAAACGTTTGTTTTGTTCGAATTCCGAAACAAAGACCTGAAATGTAGGCTGCATCAATCTAAATTACCTTTTATAACAGCTATGTAAAGAACGACAAAGCGCCACGCTAAAATTTTAACTGCCTACTATATTTCTTCCATTCTGTGAGATCATAGTGCTGGATACATAGTCCCAAACCACGTCCCAATACATCAGTGTGGAGTGTATCGCCCGAACTGTGTTACCACCAACAAAAGATGACGACTGGATTCATGTACGACGTGAACATAAGCTTGATCGTGAGGGACAACAATGGGCGAGACGTTAGCAAGCTCGCTCGCAACCTAGCGACGCCAAGCGCTAATAGGACGCTGTCACTTAGCACTTTGTAATGGGCGAATATCTTGCATTGAAGAAAAATTGATGTCTTCTAGTTTTATGCAGTTTTTATCGTAAAGTAAACACGTGTTAGTGGGATATTTATTATGAAAATCAGTCCACGTGCTGTAAAGATAGCAGACAGTGGCGAACTGGCATGTGATGGTCTTTGCCATTTTGGTTTTGATCGAATGCCCTTGCAGATACCGAAAGAGAACATAAAATCTTGATTTCTAGAAAACATTTCCCGAAAGAAAACTGAAAATGTCGTTTCCAATCAAAGTCAGACATCGTAAGTCTGAATGCTGGACAAAAATGTTTGTTTTATGCTCAGGCTTGATCAACGATTTCAGAAATTAGATTGCAATAGTTAAGAGGTTATAATGCGCGTATTATTTCCACGATAAGATTGCGGGACATGCAAGAAACTCGTTACAATGAAGGAAAGGACCTGGAAAAACATTCCGTAAGAAGGGAAATTGTGGTCATGATAGTACCTCGTCAATCATTTCGAACAGTGTTCTATTTAGATCTTAGCTCTTTGGGAATAATCGCACAGAAAGAAATCACGAAGATCAACAGCTTGTGGCCAAAAAAGTGACTGAAACCTTATAGTGAAGCATGATAATTCTCTCATTAAGGCGTGTCCAAAGTCCAGACTCTATAAATTGTGGTGCTAAAAACATGACGTTTATGTCTAAAGTAGGGTAAGATAATCGAAAATATCTCGGCGAAATTTGAAGGTTTTTATAAAAAAAATCTGCACCCATGGCGAAAAGAAATATTTTCTTGCGCCGAGAAGTAAAATGTGGAATAATTATAATTTACAATTTATACATGTTTCTTTTTTCTTAGAATTAAATTTTGAGATTTAATTGATTTTCATTCTTCCATTGTTTGAATTTTGAGCTATGAGCAGAGAAAATACTAAAAGAAGGGAGATAAGTCTTTAGGAAATGGGCCATAGAAAAGTGGGGACATTTTTAGGAGCAATAATCAACATGGCTCACAAAATGAACAATGCTCGCTACTCACGGCCGCAATGGAACTGGCCTGAGCCTGCTAGGAGTGACTCATGATGACTTCTCACCTGGGACGCATTGCAAAAGTCAAGTTTTCCCTCTCATCGGTTAATAATTGGCCAGTTTCTAGCGAGCAGGATTCAGGACACATCTATATCCTGAGCAAATACAGAAGCTCTGAACGGACATTGGTATCCGTGGAAACCTGCAAGCCTGTCTGCTCTAATAATATGTCAGCTCAAGACATGGAACTGATTTTTGGAAACAATATCACAGAAGGCTAATTCTGTTTGATGCCGGCAACAATAGACGATACGATTCTCTCATTTGTGAGAGACAGAACTTTTAGCTCGACTCCTGAAAACTACTTTATCGACAAAATGAGCGACATTTAAACTTTCAAAAATCGACTCAAAAAGTTCAATCATTAGTTAAATTAAGATTATTTTTCATATTTCAAGGCGAAAATCAGAATGCAATATCCAAATGACTAAAAAAACTCATTCGACCCCAAAACGCGACTTCTGGCGACTGTGGCAGCATATTTGGCAGACAGAGTTTGAACTCATTCAAACACATCAATCCAACATCGCGATCAAGCCTAGAATTCCAATAAAGTGGTGTGTGGAGACACAAGAATTATTAACTCTCCCAGTCCCAGCATCTTGCAACCAACTCACACATAACTCACAAAAGAGGGGCACAAAAAGTGAGGAACTATCAGCCAGTAAACGACAGGAAGACAGACGCGTAAAAAGAAAAGCCACGCCATTTTATTAAGATCTGACGTGGCAGTTTCATGCCAACGCTTGGTAATACAGCTAAGATTAGCCACTAATTTCCAGATTTAATGGCTGGTTTAATTGTCCTGGCCGAACCGTGAATCACAAGTAAGGGGACAGTTAATTATCTGACACGAAGATTTTGGTTTGTAGCCAGACAGAAAGGTTGCAGACTTGCAGCATGGCAGGCGAGCCGATTAGAGGCACGCAGTGGCGGGCAGACCATGCAAACAAGGTTGATGATTCCACAAAGGCGGCACGGGGAGAAAAACATAGTTTGATTGACTCTATTGACGATGCCAAACTCAGCAATTATTAAGCGGGTTTATGCTAATAAATAGAGGCACTTTTTTTAAGTGTTGATACAGTGGCATTTCTTTTTCATGCCACCAACATATTCGAAAAATTAGTAAGAGATTTTCTTTGATCTCTGTAAAAAGCATACGAGTGCGAAAGTTACACACGCTTGTTTTCTATACCGCCTTCGCAAAAAAACCTAATTTTATATATTTTGGAGTATTACGGGTCAGTTTAGCCTCGTCAATATTCGTCCGATATTTATATCCGGAAAGTCTGTTGTTCTGTTTGTTTTCCCTACACGCCTTCTCGCCACAGTGACGGCTATAGTTACTGAGCAGTTGGCAGGTTTGGCAGCGACGGGATGGCACGACAAATGAGAATCGTTTCTGCATGTGTGCAGAACACAAACAACAACAGTCAGGTGACAGCCTCCTAGTACCACAAGTTGCAGATATGATAATGTAGATCAGTTTATTCCTCATGCCTTCAATTAACTGCACTCTATGGTATGTTAATGGGTCGATTTAGTCCTTGGTGTACGTGGGAGCAATTTGTCAGTATAAGTTACGTCGATCTATTTTAATTCAAAGATATTCGTGGATCTCGTGTGTTAAGACCGCTAATATGGCAATTTTCCTTACATTTGGACGCATTTTCTCGGATATCGAACGACTTTCAAGTTTCAACAAATCAATTGGATTTTCCATGATGTGGCAAAATCACAATCCGCATTCTCGACTAGTTCTTATAATACTTGCAGCAGCCAGATTATTTATTAAATCGATCGACATTTAGCATTACTTTTAACTTCAATCAGCTAGTATCTATGCACTCAATAGATTTACCATAAATCGCACAAACGATTAATAGAAACATCAAGGTAAATAGGAATCGAACGATCAATTATTCTAGAATCACGATATCCGGAATGAAATCTTTCGCAAGATCGCTAGCCAGACTGCAGAATTGATCTGAATAAGATTCCTCCATAGCTGGTTCTGCCGCTGGGATTTGCCTTATAAGCGTAGCATGTGCCTATATGTGAAGCGATCGTCGATGGTTAGGTCGGAGCTGTTGGAGGCCCAGCATGGTAGCATCTCCCTCGCATAGACGGCATACCAACAGCTAGGGAACATTATCACAGAGCAGCAGATAAGTGCATTTACTTGTAAAGGAATACCAAACTGAGCCAATGAGAAATATAACCACGACCAGGGAAAAAAGTTTTTTTTTTATATAGATTTTTTTCACGAAGTGTTGACCATCAATAAAGGGTATTGTCGGCGAATGGTGTATAGGAAAGGCACGATGAGAACGTTGGTGGTGTAAAAGCTTGGGAATTGTGGGATACAGTCGAGTTACGAACCGGAGACTATAAGAAAGATTGTTGTATTGTCGATGAGCGATATGAGGAGCATAGAAGGAGCTTGATGAAAGACGGTAATGGCGGAAACCTGCTATTTCCATATAATTCAATTCTATTAAAAAGCCGTTTTAGAAAACATAAGCTTAATTGATTTTAGAACACTTTCAAGAATGTACTTTGTCGGTGATACAGTATACACTATGAAAAACACATACAAATTGCTCACTGGTTTATCCACCGATAACCGCGTCGTATTTGCTTCAATTTAAAACTAGAATGATTATGACTTTTGTCATTCAAAAGCTACCGAATTTTTGACCGTAAACTTAAACATGCTACGCCTTATACCAACATCAAGAACTTTGATCAGCCTCCTTCTAGCCATCATTTGGATTATAAAATCATCGTAAAAATAAGTTAGCCAGCAGAATATAAAATTCTCCCATACGGGTTATCTAGCATCTCTATCTTACCAATCAGGACCAACGCATATAAAACCATAATGGAATGTTCACTCTCTTAATACCCATCGCATATATTACAAACAGCCATAGCCGCAGCTACTGGACTAACCAATGGCATAAAATATGACTCCACACGGTAAGCAAACAATGGAGAACCATTCATCAACGCCTATTAGTCGGGTTGAAGGTAAGATTCTGCTTTGGACCAAACGATTCGATAAAGTATCCATCCCTGGCTCACTAACTAACCAGAATACACGCACGTTACTAATTACGAAGTTGGCTACCAGGAGCGTTGCGTGTGCGGCCATACAAATAAAATATCGGAGTAGTACAAGCTTCTGGTATTTCTTCGCAACCAGACAACGATGCGCGAAGTTGAAGAGTGTCTGATACTGAAAGAGGCTTGACTATGTTTGTAAAGTTAGGTATATACTTGATCGTGCATATTATTGTACGCGTGTAATTGTTGATTACCTAGATTATGGGCGACGTGAAATGACGTGATTCATGTTGATATTGGTGTAATTTACTGATGATACGTGTGTTCACCGCGAGATGGTCTGCAAATTAATATTTTTTCTTGCTCCGGTGAGATAAATTAAGTTATATTCAGGAAAGTACGGGTTATATGTTTTTTGTTTGTTTGTTTCGTTGTGTACCTATGCTTGTCAGCTGAGTTGCGGCCGAACGACAGCGCGTATTGCAATGGAAATTGCAGGGAATCTTGCGGCCTTTACTAAATTAGATCCCCCAAGTGTCTTAGTAAGATTCTTTCAGTACTTTAATATGATTATACATGTTCCCACAGCAGCAGAGTCGGTACGAAAAATTTCAAGCAACGAAATAAATTTGCAGCCCCCGAATTCGTTGCGGGAAAACAGGACGAACTTTTACACGTGGTCAAAAGGCACGTGGTAAAAGTACTATCCATTTTCTGGGTGGTTGACACTTCGAATCGACAAATCATCTCGAGTCGCTCATCCTTTCAAAGCGACAAAGTTGCATATTATCGTTTGTCTAGTAAATATTCTACATATCAACGAATTTTCTTCATAAACACACAAACCCATACACAATAAGGTAGCTTGGAGAATAGTTATACTCATCAAAAGAGATGCGGGAACATTACATGGTATACGTTTGTTGGAGGTATACATGAAATCCAAGCATATATATATATATATATTATTCCAGCTCATGCATATCGAGCTAATTAGTACTAAGACTATAACTCCTCATCGGCCTGGTTGGCCACGAGAAGCGAGTTGGAAAATGCCCGCGACTCTATACACAATGCCATGATCATCGCGACTTGGTCACAGTGCAGTTCGCTAAGAGACAGGACCACCCGTCGAGGTCAACATATTACGTGAATTCATATCCAGGCTATAGTGCAGCAGTTCCTTACCGAGCACTAGGATCCTTGATCCTGGATGCAAGCAAGGACACTGTCAAGAAGTTTCGCAAGCAATCTGCCAAGAGTAATTAGCAACTGGAGACTGTGTTTTTCGTGTTTTTAATACGAACAATGAGAAATATTATAGCTTGTAAGGTTGAATTAATTAATTTATACGATTTTAAGGCACGGAAAGCGTATACAGTCATAGGCTTTGATTGAAATGAAAATACTCTGGGAAGTACAACTCATTATTTGACGTTCACGCTAAAGCACGAGATATATTTGTGTTTCAAGTTTTGCTCGATGGTTCCACATTTTAGTGACGCTGTGTGTACTTTTTCTGTCCACTCATTCCAAAAGTTGAACTGTCTATCGAACGAAAATTTATTGTTTATATTGCAGATCTATTTGTTATTCAAATTATTGATAACTGAAAAACAATCATCTGTGGATGAGATTGCGATCACTCACAGTCGCCTCCCAGAGTGATATTCAGAAAAATCAATTACACCAACAATACACTTGTAATTATAAAAACTAACTGAATGTTAACTAAACCATTGACGGTCTGTGATTTACGATCACGATGTGTGTTTTAAGTCGTCGAAGCAATTAGTAAAATACAAACTAATTAAAAGTAAAAGTAAATAATCTAAGATTAAAACACAGTTTATATATCGGTAGAAGCATTCAATATATGTGAGTGGCTACAAAAAAAAGCAACTTAAAGTCACACAACAAATAATGTAACTATCGATAGGTAATATCTGTAAAGAAGAATACACATTCTGGCAGGTAACCAATTTGTCGCGACCTCAGAGGTTGCTCAGAGAGAAGCGTGCTGCATATTTCACTCCTAATCTGATAAAATGGAAACCCACGACGTTTCTTAATAACAATTTGGAAATGTATTTATTTCTACGATCAGTTTCTCTGGTGGTACTTTATGACTTGCTAGTCGAGGCTAGTTCGATAGAAGTTTCAGTGTTCTGTTCGATCGTATATACACACGTATATACACTAACCATGAACAAGAAAGGATATTGAATACCCAGTCAATCGTGCATGGTAAAATTAATATCAGCTATATACACTCAATGATTTCCGATACCTTATACTTAGATCGAACAGTTTACGGTTGCAAGGTATACTGATTGGTATCGATACAAAATATAAATCGCAGCCTTTTCCAGCAATGGCGGCAGGTAGGATCGTGTGTCTGCTGTTTATACGTGGGCGCAATTTTATGTACTTTTCATTTCCCACAAAGGAGGGGAGTCGACGAATTGTGAATTGCCGAGGGGCGGTGCATCCGACGGTCGTTTTCACATGGCTTTATAGTATTTAATTGCTACCTGACTTTCATAATTGGCTCTTAGACAATAATACTATTGGCTTGATGATTTTTGGAAATCATTGTAATTTTCTGAATGACACCGCGTGTCAAAAGGACCTAGGATTTTAATAATTAGGTAATGCCATATCTTTCGGATAATTCCGTTCTTTTAACAAGACTTTGGATGGGGAGACAGTATGCCCTTACGCATGTCGTCGGCATATAAGTGCTGGTAATAATAGTTATTACTACTGATAAGCAAATTACAAACATTGTTAGTACGAATGTCTATTAGACATAGTCAAAGCAGCTATTAATACGATGGTCGATTGCAGATATAGCGTATAGTACAATTTACGAATGCTCCCTTGAATACCAAACCCTAAAAATAGATGGCGTGAATGCAAGCGGTTAAATTTTGCGGCAGATATTCGGGTGATCTGTCAGGCAAGGACGGAAAACTGCGAGGAAATATTGAGATTTTCTTTTAAGGACATTTGAGTGGCACGCTTGCCAGTGTAGCAGGTGTTTTCTTTGAACGATGTCAAATTATAGCAATTTACAATAAGCGGAACAACTTCCAAGCTCAAAACCTATAAGAGAGGAATGCACAATTCGCATAATTTCCCAACCCCTAATCAGAGCCACAAATTCGGGCCCTAGAGGACCAAAAACGGTTGGAATTGTCCTAGTAAAAAATCATGTCTCGGTGACCATCGGTGGAGTTGAAACCACTTGCATCTACTTATGCAAACGAAGCCACTAATCCCAGATCCATGGCATGGCCAGTTCATATATACAGCAATAGGAGCGGGCACAAGCGAGACAGAGAGAAACAACGAGATAATAGAGAAGGTGAATGGAGAGAGGAGCCCCAAAAGGGAGCTGGCTCATTGCTTGAGGCAAAGCATTGTCTCTCTTCAGCATCGAAACAACAGACAAAAAAACATGTTCATTATTTCTAGCTAATTGGTAGCGTCGTAGATACAGAGCAAAAGAATGAGAGAAGGATCGCTTTGCCGAGTTTAGTTGAATGAGAGGGTAGAACAGGGGTATACATTTGACTTTGGTTTGTGATTGTTCGTTTTGATACTGATACCAGCAGGTATATTTGACTAGGTGTAGGGATTTTAAGAACGTGGTCGCCCAGGTGCCAACACGTGTGAGGAAGTATAAAGGTAACAAATCATGTCTGCCAGTTTCATTGCAATGGCTAAAATCTCACGATCAACATAAAATGCGTGATGTATCAAAACAGTTACAGTTTCATGTGTTTACTTTATAAGAAAACAATACTCTTTTGAATTGGACAATGAATCATTTTCCCCCAGTCAAAGTTGGTTGTTGTCTTCACTTGAGCACAATAATTTGATTTCCTTATTTTTATTTTTATTTGAATAATTATTTACGAAGACGGAGAGTTAAAAGCAGAATATAATATGGTGAGAAAAAAAACATGCTACCGCAGTTGACTGAAATTAGAAAGCAAGAAACAACGCCAAAAGACGCCTTACCAATTTTCCCTCTAAATCGCTTACCAATTGACATCCCTGCATTTTATTCGAAGGCAGCAATTGTGAATCTTACGTACCAACTAGAATTTCTCATGCGACGAGATCGCGACATTTCCACTATAGATCACCCAGATACCAATGAAATAATTGCCATTGTCGACTGGTGCCCATGCCTGCTATCGGATTGCCAATGCCAATGATTATGCCAATGACGAAGCCTGCCTTGTGGACTGTGTGTGCGGGCTAACTTACAGAATTTAGCATTTACTTTGGACGACGTCGAACCAAATGGTATACATCCTCATCGCAAAGCTACTAATTATATCGTATTAGTATTTCAGACATGTAACTGAATAATCTATACCAGACATATAGCATTACAAAAAAAAACTACTGCAGACAGAAGTTGATAGAGACATAATGCCCTGATTGAAACGTTAGCACTTTGATTGATGTCGATCGAGAAGTTTTTCCAATCGAATGGCATTGATATTCTCGATGTGAATTTCAAATAGTAACCCATGATCTAATGCAGATGGATGCAGATGGCAAGGTAAAAACCACGTGCTGCAGGTTTTGTATAATGACACCCAAATCACATCTCATTAGAGAATTCGTTCGGTAAGATGTTGCTCGGCTTCGGAATAACCGACCACTACTGGCCTAATTGACTGTCTAATTAGAGTGAAATGAATGATACCTTATTATCAATAGCAATCCTAGTGTTTTGTAAATTCAGTATGCAATCGAGATATAAATAGGTCAAAATTTAACTACTTCTTTTGACCGTCTCAAAATATGTTGGTATACTATTTAGTTACCTATATTTAGAGTTTTTTTTGCAGTGAATGAAGAATACCACGAATCAGTGGCGTAGCCAGGATTTGGGGTTTGGTGGAGCGAAAAATAAAAATAGGGGCGCCGCCCATTAGCTAAAATGTAGGGCTCCGCGAACTTAATTTCTCTTGCGTTGTAAGATGAGCGTAGCAATACTTGTAGTTCTTTAAAT
>LVVV01432176.1:0-13805 GCA_001676325.1 Amphinemura sulcicollis
GTGCAGTTGCAAACTTAATAATAAAATCTATTGCCCATTGCGAACTTTCGTAATTTAAACTAGTTTCAACTAACTTTCAAAGTTTTGAACCGAATTTTACCAAACTTTGCACACACATGTATTTTGTTAAGATGTACCGTAACTGATAATGATAGGTCCGTGGGTGCAAACGTTTCCGTTTTATTAGCGATTTTAAGTGATTTTTTAGTAATTTTTAGTCGATTTGACGTCAGATTGGTAGCGTGTTTTGCTTTTTGCATTGCCCAGTGACTCTTTTGACCAACTACAACTATCGCTACGCTCATCTACAACGCAGCACTAATTGCGTTCGCGGAGCCCTAGTGCTCTGATAGGTCGTCTCGGAGGTGCAATTCAAATGTCACTGATGTTTCCAATATCTGTCTCGCCAAGAACTTATTATATAATAGAGACATGGACGACGGCATGGAAAATTACCAACTCTATGATAACAACAATCGACTAGTTTTTTTAACCCTCTACAGACGATGCAGATGAACATT
The DNA here is from genome assembly GCA_001676325.1 of Amphinemura sulcicollis. NCBI lineage: Eukaryota > Metazoa > Arthropoda > Insecta > Plecoptera > Nemouridae > Amphinemura > Amphinemura sulcicollis. The sequence goes on from LVVV01432176.1 coordinate 522, forward strand.
GCGTCACTCATTGTCAGCTTCTGGAGGCACGAATAAGATAAGAAAGGAACTATTTGTCAGGTCATTCAACTTACCTCAATTGCACTCCAAATAGGCCAAAGAAAAACAAAGACACAGAAAACCATTGCGAACTTGTATTGTTAAAATTTGCTGAAACACTTCAGGATAAGTTCAAGGATTGTGACAAAATTTTAATTGGCATTAATCAAAAAAATCTAATCACGTCCAAATGGCATAAAAACAAACATCAAAATCGATCAAAATCAACGACCACCACTTTAATTCATGAACGAGGTCAGCCAATAGATTACATCTTAATCTGGGAGTGATTTGTGAGTTGCAAGTTTGAAAGGTTTGAGAGGGCGTGACGTATGTTGGATTTTCTACAGGGTACAACATATCGCATGGACAGCGTGGTGCCCAACCTGTGGAGAAGTCACCCCCTCGCGGCCTGGGACCTGGTGGACATGGTGAGGCGGTTCGAGGAGATGTGCTGGGAGATTCCGGTGGATCGACCTTGGGACGCTCCCAAGGCCAAGGAGTGGGACTCAATCACACTGAAAGATTTTCTCAACCAGAACTGCTGGACGAAGTTAGTCTTGTTGGCCTTGAAGTCGGTTTAGGGATGGGCGGAAGGGAGACAACAATTTGAACAGCGTAGAGACGACAGGAAACACTGGTTGCAAATGTGAAAAGAAATCACAAGGAAGGTTTGACAAGCCTCGATATTCCGTCAATCACTGAGTATTAATGTTATCAATCAGCTTCTGATTAAATCAAATTAAATGATTAAAAGTGAAATGGGATCTTCCTTTGGTCGAGTATCAATTGCACATGCACTTATAGGTACTTGGTAACAGTTATCTTATCGTTCACGTGCACTTTTACCCTACACGAACAATAACTTCTTCGCATATATCATATTTTGATCTTCCTTCTGTATTTGTATATCCTCAACAAATTATTGCAATAGATGTTTCTAAAAGATGGCGACAACCAGTTTAAAAATAAAATAGCATAAATTCAAGACGTTAATCAATTTGCAAGGTAGACCTGCATGTTGATGGCAACTCAAGTCAAACCTCACAACTCATGATCATCTTTTTGCTCTACACCAAGGAGGTCCATCCTCCTTGCTCAGCACCAACGCCACTGCATCCATTGGCATTTAAGCTTGGTGTTGTACATCAACCATCCAATAAATCAATTCAAACCTCCCTCCAAGAAAACTCCGCTCAAATGTTGAAACCACGTGTCTAGGCGTGCGAAAGAGTTCCTCCTGTCCATGTGTGTGATGGACAACACTGCTGCGGACCATGAGATGTCCCTCCTGTTCTACTTGTGGTATATGAGGCAAGGAAACGGTCCTCGACATCTGTGGGGCGTGACTGGAGGTGCCCAAGAGAGGAAGTTAGTTGGAGGTTCTCAGCAACTCGCCGACAAACTGGCTGAGAAATTGCCTGGTAAGCGGATTGATTAGTAAAGTGCTTACCTACAGAGTACAGAGGCACTGTTTAAGATTTTATCCGGAAAGTACCTTTGGTTTGGGTATTCTTTTAGGGTTCAAACCACCACTTTAGTCAGGAAGTCAAAAGCGTGACAGGTTGAAATATTACTTATGGAATGATGTTTGCAATTGTGGATCATGTCTGAATTTTTACAATTTACTCTCTAGGATCCGTGAAGTTGAACAAACCAGTGGTAAGGATTAGATATGGGCCTGATCAAGTTACAGTGAACACTTTGGATGGAGAGGCGTTCCAAGGATCTCACGTCATTCTTGCTATACCACCAGTTGTGCAAGTAAGCATGCCTTTTGTCAAATTGATGGTGAATTGGTACACCAAAAAACACACCGTGTCCAGTCAGTAACATTTTTAACTAGGTATCTAAATGCATTGATTCGTTTTTTCCAGATGAAAATTCACTTTGATCCTCCGTTGCCGACAATGAGAAATTGTTTAGTACAAAGAAGTCCAATGGGACTAGTAATGAAATGCATTTTATTTTACACAGAAAAGTTTTGGGAGATTAGGGGTAAGAACAATCAACTATTTTCGTTTGTTTCCAATTTCAATGAACTGCAAAATTGAGGTCTGACGTCTCCTGTGAAAACTGTGACCCGATGTGACCAGCTGGCGTCGTATTTTCCAGGGTACAACGGGTACGTGGCTTGTGCCGACGGTATTGAAGTGATAGGTCTGGTCACAGAAGACAGCAAACCCGGTATCAGCCTGCCCGGGCTTATAGCTTTTATTTACCTGGATCATATGGTCGAACTGATGCAGATGACACAGGAAGACAGGAAAATGGCGATCTGTAAAAGCTTAGCAAACTTTTTTAAGTCTGATCAAGCGTTAAAGGTAAAAACCCTCTAATTCTTTCGTTTGAACAAAGTTTTGATTCTCAATACACAAAAAAAGCATTCAGAATGGCCCTCTGTTAAGGAGATTTGGGTGTTTCGCCCTGTGAGGCTGCAAGATTAAATTGCTAGGGAAATGATTCCTTCTCGAACAAATAAAATGAACGAACGAAAATGCTTTTCATAATTTGGGAAACTTTCAGAATAGTTTTTTTTAAACTTTCCTTATGTTTCTTTACGTTTACTTATACGTTGTCAACATTTTTAACGTTTCCTACCGTGTTTTTTAAACGTTTCGACTTACTTTAAAGCCTGTGCACTTCGTGGAGACGACTTGGCCCAGCGAACAGTACATCGGCGGGGGTTACACCAGCTTCTACCCCCCCGGGGTGCTGACGCGGTTCGGGCCCGCGATCCGTGCCCCTATTGGGGGTCGCGTGTTCCTCGCGGGCACGGAGACCGCCACCCACTGGACAGGGTACATGAACGGCGCCATAGACGCGGGACAGCGCGCGGCCAGGGAGGTGCGTTACTGAGAGTGTTATGTACGGAAACATCAAAAGCAGGAATACTTCTTGTGCAAAGACCAGATGAGATAGAGCTGTGAGGTTTTTAACACTTTCAAGATAAAAATCTAATGTTGCCTGGATATGAAGCCAAATTCCATTATCTTCTTAGCCGACCCACAATTTTTCTCACAAAATAGGTTCTTTCTCACTGGTTTCCAAAATCACTTGAAATTGGAGATTAAAAAACGAATATTTGGAAGAATTTTACATATTTACTAAAGATAATTTGGCTTCATGTCCAGGCAATGATGGATTTTTATTGAAAGTGTTAAAAACCTCATAGCTCTAGCTTATCTGGTCTAGGCACAAGAAGTATTTAAGTTGGACATTTGGGTTAAGCATGAATTTAAAGGGCATTTTACTAGGCAAAAAGGCAGAATTCGAGGAATGACATGCGATCTTGATTGTCATAGGCACCAATCTGAAATCTAGGGTTGGAAAATGTAGCACATAGATCCTTCGATTTTTTGTGGAATAGGTCTATTGAAAATTTGGGGCCCGAAAAGAATCTGTGGGTCTGATCTTGCGTATTCCATGCGGGCATTTGAATCAAGAAAGAAAATGTTCTTCTATTACGGGACAGACGGAATATGAATTACTTCCAAATTTAAATGAGAGAAAGCGAGCTGAAACTGACCTCCCATGCCACACCTCTCGTCCAAAGCTAGATCTAGTAATAATGTAATAATGTAATTATTTATCCGTCCTGTGCAGGTCTTGCATGAAATGGGGATGATAAAGGGAAGCGAAGTGTGGGTACAGAGTCCAGGAAAAAGACACACGAGAAGCTTCCTGGAGGAGTACCTGCCAAATCTGAAAACTGCTCTCACCACCGGCGTGGCTGGCTTGTCCGTAGCTGCGGCTGTCACTTGTGTATCAAAGCTGTAAAAGACTGTATAGGTTCAAAACGACAAGCGGGTTCTAAAATAGTACTCAGCTTGGAAGACAGCATTAGAAAATGATTTTTATTTTGATTAGAAAATGATTTTGTAACGCTTACATTTATATTCAAGACTAAACTATTTTTAAAACATTGTGTGACAATAATATTGCTGTCGAAGCAGAATATTTTACTAGTGGCTTGTGACCCTTTGGATGTTATTTTAATTTTTGAAAAATATCAATATTTTATTGTTTTATGAATGTAGTACCTAGTTTTTTTGACAGACTCAGCTGCATCATTAATTCTACAATTAGCTTTACGATATAAATTATGTTTTAAATAAAAGGAATATTGCGATTGTGAAATATAAATTTTATCACAAGTCCTATAACCTCTGAAATATTGGTGAAGTAAAAAGAAGTCCTTGATAAGAGAAAAAGGGGCATCAGCAAGAAAGTAATCATCATGATAAAGATATTGAGAGCAAATATTGCAATATTTATTAAATATCTTAGCAGAATCGTACATCCATTTCTAGAGTGACTATGAGCTGCGAAAACTAAGCTCTCGTTAGTGCGTTTTTATGTGCGTTTCTCTTTTGTATGAAGTTTCTACCGTAATCCTCTAGTAACGCGGCTTGACAGGTATCATTGGGCTGGGCTAGCTAAAGGATGCGCCATGCATTAGTATTCTCTAAGATTATTGTCCGTAAGTCCTTCATGCTAGGTCCTGCCGACCCGAGAATGTCTCTGTCAAATCACAGATTTCGACATGTGATTATGTACCTACCCCCGAGCATGTTCTCATCTCTAGGCATCGAACATTGTAGCGATCGAGGAAAATTGGTAAATATTCTCAAGATGATTGATTATTGGGGTTTAACGATACATTGTTTTGACAACTGGCCCTGTGGCACTGGTCTCATGGCGTCGGTGAATGAGTGGATGAGGATGAGGATGATGATGAACCTTAACCTAACCTACAAGAGAGGAGGGGAAACCCAGTTTCGGCAAGTTAGAAACTAATCCTGTCGAATAGCACCAAGGGGACTACAGGCTGTGCGACCCTTCTGAACGACGGTACGACTCGAATAACATGATCAAGATTCCTGCACTAATCCAAAGCTGTCAGGAGGTTGATAGGCAGGATAAGTGAAGTTGGCTTGCAAACTTTACTCCCTCCAACCTCTCTCCCAAACAGAACTGGTATTCTCAAGATTGTGACGACCATTTTCACGATGTTGCAAAGCGGGGATTTTTCATTGGTAGGCGATCATTATTGGGACATGTAGAGCGGTCAATGCCGACTCAATAGGGATTCAAATCACTGTGCTACTCAGTGCTAGATGCTAGTGTATAAAAGTGAACTCAATAAGAAATCTAAAACGAACGCACGATTGCAATTCGAGGGAGCAGTGAACTTTGTATCCACCCCCACCTGTACCCGTCAGCCGATAGTATTATTATTATATTTATAAAAAGTTATCGGAATGATCTCAATGTATAACTGATAAAAATATACTAGGCTATCGCTGTCGAAATTATTATCATTGAGCTGGTGCTGTAGTCGAGATCCAGTTCGCTATGAAGGCGTCTTTCTTCTATTTCTGTATAACCATTTTGGTGGTCGTGTCCATAAGCGAGTCTTCCGCAGTCGAGAAGGCAGAATTCAAGAATGACTTCATGTTATCGCACCTGAGGAGGCATCGAATCAAAACTCCGATTCCGTCCAGAGACGCCAAAGCGCCGCTGGGAAATTGGCTTGAACAAAAGCTAGACCATTTCCACCCAACAGATTCAAGGACGTGGCAGCAGGTATTTTACTTTTTTGTTGTGTGAACCCACAGGCTCCGAAGATACAGATGGATTGCCAGAGGCTCACATTCAGTAAGGGATCAAGATGAGACGGCCGTGCCCTTTTGATGCAAGAAGTTTCCTGGAATGGCTGTGGGAAATCACGGAAAACTCACAGCAAGGATCACTGGTCCCAGGATTGAACCTAGGACCTCCCGAATACATATTCAGACTCTCTTCCATCTAAGCTACTGAAATTGCAATTGGTTGGACCAACATTATTATCTTACTTATGCGTCTAGCTTGTTGCAGAAATACTACAGCAACGCCCAGTGGTATGTCGACGGAGGGCCTCTGTTCATCATGATGGGAGAAGGCATCGACTCGGCCTCGTGGTTGCAGGGAGGTCAGATGGTGGAGCAAGCCCAGGTGTACGGCGCGGCTGTATTTTTCATGGAGCACCGTTTCTTCGGGGAGAGCCGCCCCACGGCGTATGTTTGTTACGCTTTATTTCGTATTGGTTTCAGAACTTCGTACTGGCGCCTATTGACCTGCGTATTAAATCAAAAGTGAATTGCTGTGTCCCTAGAGCTATAGGTTGCTCTTGATTTGACGGTCTTTAACATGTTTGGCTATACTTTTCTATTTATTTTATTGTTTTGTTTTGATTGTGAGAAGCCATCTGAGTTTTTCGTAAAACTTGTAAAAAGCGCCGAGTTGTAATAAGAGATAGGGCAAGAAGTCTTTTGTGGCCTTTATGACAGGTCTGATTATCGGCAAAAAATGAAAATCCTGAATCTTGGCGGTGGTCCTCGCTCCTGTTATCCCCGATTGTGGCGGAAACATTTGCTATAGAAATGGTTGTCCAAAATCTTGGAATGACACAACTATCAGGGATCAAATATGGGTTCCTTCTAGAATAAAGACAACACATTTCACCCAGTTATTGGCAAGACTATTTTAAGAATTATATCTTCGACCACAACATAATATTGGCCATTTTTACCGTGTATATTTTTGGTTTGTCGATGAAAGTTATTCAGTAATTAATAAAGTAATAACTTCAACGTTCTTTCAACATATCAGCGAAGTAAAACTTACCGAATATATTTTTACTCGACAGGGATGTCAGCGTTGAAAGCATGGAGTATTTGTCTACCGAGCAAGCACTGGCCGATTTGTCCTTCCTGATCCGCCATCTTAGGGAATCCGCTTACCCCAGCGGAAAACTGGTGGTCTTCGGCGGGTCTTATTCTGGAAATTTGGCTGCATGGGCCAAGCTTCGATACCCGCATCTCATTGATGGTGCCGTCGCCTCCAGCGCACCAGTGCTCGCGCAAGCCGACATTCCAGGTGAGCCTTTCTTTTAGACTCTTTAGAGAAACCATTGCATAAATTACTTATTTTTGCCTTTTAATGCATTGATGCGCATCCCTGTTGTTGCTTGGGTCCATGATTTAAGAATGACAAATGATTTGATGATTTGATTACTGACAAAAGTTGTCATCTTCTGAAAAATTATTAAACCTTTCAGTAAAAAAATTTAGTCAATGGATTAAATGATTACAGAATTCCTTGAAGTCGTCTCAAGAGCGATGGCAAATTCGTACGCCAACTGTGTGAGTGACGTGAAAGCTGCCACCGACGCCATTGCAACCATCCTGCAAGAAGTTGATGGTCCTGCGACCATCACAGAAATGTTCAAGTAAGTCTTCAAGGAAATCCGCCATGATAATAAGATGCGTAAAGAAAGCGTTTATTCGTCTATTGTGTTGATGATTACACAAACTATTTCATAACTTCCACTTGCCTGCAGCCTCTGCTCGCCTCTTGATGCGAACAACAAGCAAGACATGGCGCGTTTCTTCTCCGCTTTTGCAGACGTCTTTGCCAACGTGGTCCAGCACGCAGACTCTCTCCTCGACGTTCGCGCCTTGTGCATCGAAGCGGTGGACACGTTTTATGGCGACACTCCACTGGATCGATACGTGACTATTGCAAAGTATGATCGCATCGCGTTACTATAAATTAGTTTCTTTGTGCGAATTATACGGATCGTTGTTTATGAATGCTCAACGTTTACTATGTGATAATACCCTGCCATTGTGAAAACGATAAGTCAGATTATTCCTAGCTATGTATTTTGAATTCTGCACATTTTTTATCAAGGTTTTGTTTTGTGACAAATATTTGCTGCATTTTGACAGGACTCATCTTGCGCCGCCAGGAGGTTGTTTTGATCACACTTATTCCTCGATCATCAATTTTTTAAACGTTACCGATTGGGAATCCGACGACTCTTATTCCGGAATCCGACAATGGTATTACCAGACATGTACCGAATACGGCTACTTTCAAACGTCAACGTCCACCCTGCAGCCGTTTGGCGATTTCTTCAAGGTCGACTTCTTCCTTCAATGGTGCCCGGATTTATTTAGCCCCAAGTAAGAAGCGCCATTTGTTATCTTGATTTCCGATGGTCTCACCAAACTTTCTTTGCCAAAATAATAACGTCGCTCACTTCATTAGCTTCGACGAGGCATTTGTTTACAACGCCATAAGCAACACCAACCTTCTGTACGGTGGCAAGAATCCTCAGGTGGAGGACGTCGTCTTTGTACACGGTTCCCTTGATCCTTGGAGCGTCCAGGGAGTCCTCGAGGACCTCTCCGAGAGTGTTCACGTGGTCATGATTGAAGGTAACTGGTAGCTGACACCCATAATTCACCTGTGTCATCGAAACAGCACGTTCTAAACGTTGTTTTCTTTTAGGTTCTTCCCACAGCTCAGACATGGCATCTTCGGAGTTCTTCGACTCGGACGAACTGACTGCGGCCAGGCTTGAGATCAGTGAATGGATCGGGAAATGGGTGGCTGCTTGATATGATCGCTCCCCATGACTTAATGCAATACAAAAATTAATAAAGAAATCTTAATTATTGTTCTCGCCGCGTGTTTTTTCTTTCATCTAACAATGGGTTTGTTTTGAGATCGATAATTTGCCAAATAAAATGCAAAGCCATGCAATGTCCAAAAGCAATGTGCAACTTGGAAAATGTTCTCTATGGTGGAAAATGGTGGCCTCTATCCAAACACTGTGCTACATATGTTATCACACAAAATTGCAAAATTTAGTTTTTAAGCTGATTAGAAATGATTTGAGTGTGTAGACATAAAGAATGCCCACCGATGTGATAAAATTTTGAAAAAATGCGATAAAGCAACTTTTGGTGCCATCATAAAACGACTTGTAGCAACTTAATCACTGGCTGATGGTCAACAGAAGCTTCACGATGAAGATCGCGGTTTTGTTCCTGGCTGTGGTGATGCTCGACAATTTGACCGAGGCGTTGAACCTAGAGCATGGCTCTCTGCTTTCGCGGTTGAGGCGCCTGATTCCACCGCCGAAGAAGGACAGAGATGCTAAGGCTGCACTCTTAAACTGGCTGGATCAAAAGCTTGATCACTTCCGTCCAACAGAGACGCGAACTTGGCGGCAGGTAACCATTGAATCTTCAGTTGAAATGATCGAAGTAGCATTTCATTGATTTCATGTTTTTAACTCGAAAGCCAATTTAAAAAGCTAGCCAGTAATTTGTGCAACACCTTCACTCTAGTGTTTTTCTTTCATATACGGTGACAAATGTAGCTCCAATGCCTTACAAAACTACAAAATTGCAGAAATACTACAGCAACACCCAGTGGTACACCGATGGAGGTCCGGTGTTCATCATGATTGGAGGTGAAGGCCCTGCATCCCCAAGTTGGGTCCTGGGAGGGCAGATGGTGGAACAAGCCAAGCTCTACAACGCTGCGGTTTTCTATTTGGAGCATCGTTTCTACGGGGACAGCCACCCATTGAAGTAGGCTAACAGTCGTGCAAGATAGGCAAACAAAATACTACTCATCCTTTCATATAAAATGTGTTTTTCTGTGTGTTGTGATGAACTTGCATTCAAAGTGTTTTTGGTTCTATAGATGAAGTTCCTCTCAGCATAGGCGCTCACCGTCCATAGAATCTAGCTCGAACATTCCTGTTTCTCGTTTATAATTTTGGCCGCCTATTCAATTTCAGTCATGATAATCATGTCTGAAATTATCCACAAGATAAAATGTCTGAAAATATCTGCATTATTTTTATTAGAGATTAAATAACATAGATTTTCTATACTCCAGTGACACCTCCATTGAGAACCTCCAATACTTGACGTCCGAGCAAGCACTGGCCGATTTGTCCCTATTGATCAGTCATCTTCGTGAGTCCGCCTACCCCAGCGGGAAGCTGGTGGTTTTCGGTGGGTCGTACGCCGGCAATTTGGCGGCATGGGCCAAACTGCGGTACCCTCATCTCATCGACGGTGCCATCGCATCCAGCGCGCCGGTGCTCGCGCAGGTGGACTTCCCTGGTTAGAATAGCACTGATAAAAGATAATTCATGCACCATTGCAGACTCCAAAGCTCAATTACACTGAGAGGTTATCAGCTTGGTTTTAACTTTCAATTTCAAATGCTTTGAAGACCCTAATTTATGCTAATTTAGCTTATATGAAAGTTCAACAAACTATTCACATTCAGTGAAACGCCTCCATATGTAAACTAATTCCAAAATACCTGTTGCTTTTCCTCCAGAGTACCAAGAAGTCGTGGCCAATGCGATGAACGCGTCTGACCCGAATTGCTTGAGCAGCGTGAGGCAAGCAGTAGATGCCATAGGCGCTATCCTGGAAGATGCAGATGGTCCTTCTACCATTACAGAACTGTTCAAGTGAGAACACTGCATTTAAAATCGACGAACTTACAACCTGTGCACTGAAAATATTTTACGCTCATTGCTTTCCTGTTTCAGTTTGTGCACGCCGTACGACCCAAGCAACAAGCAAGACGTTGCAAACTTCTACTCGTCATTTGCAGACATTTTCGATGGAGTTGTGCAATACGCGGGATCTCTGGATGATGTCAGACTACAATGCAACGAAATGACGAATCCAATTTATGGGAAAACACCTCTCGACAGATATGTTCAGCTGGCAAAGTATTAATACCATGAATAAGGGATTTATTTCTTACATGTGATGGGTATTCAGTATATAATGGTTAATTTTACTCCTCTCAATTCTTGCTACCTAGATCATATCTGACGCCAACTGGGGGATGTTTTGACCACTCCTACGCCTCGTACTTTGACTATTTCCAAGAAACCAAGTGGAACTCTGACGCGTCGGCCTCTGGATCACGACAGTGGTTTTATCAGACTTGCACGGAATATGGTTACTATCAAACATCGACGTCCAGCATCCAGCCTTTTGGAGACTTCTTCAAAGTCGACTTCTACCTTCAGTGGTGCCCTGACTTCTACAGCCCTAAGTAAATACATTTGTTTTCATTTTGTACACCTACTTAACTTAGCAGCGTCGTTGAGAAAAGCAGTGAATCTTTTCCAGCTTCAACGTGGCGTTTGTGTACGACGCGATCAACAACAACAACCTCCTTTACGGTGGAATCCATCCTCAATTAGATAATGTCGTCTTTGTCCATGGCTCAATCGATCCTTGGCACGTCCTGGGAGTCTTGGAAGATCTTTCTGACAACGTTCCTGTTATCATAATCGAGGGTAGGTGTATACTTTTATCTCAACAGGCAGAGTTTAAATAAGCATTTGTTTTTTACTAACAGTTTGGCTGGAAATGTAGCAAAGACGAAAATCTAAGTGTAATCAGCTGCTCGCTTGTCTAACATGAGTTGCATGTCCTTCACTCTTCAGGATCGGCTCACTGCGGGGATATGTCCTCCTCTTCGGCCTTGGACTCTGCTGAAATGAAGGCTGCCAGAAAAGAGATCAGCAATTGGATAGGAAAATGGGTGAATGCCTGAAAGCCCAAGAAACCATGATCATGCGTGTTGTGTCTTGAAGGGAAAATGTACGCAACACGGGTTTCTAAAGAAATACTATTTGATTTGTAATTTGATCTTCGAAACCAATTGCGCCGAATAAAAATAAATTATGGGTTCAAAAATATCGATAGATTTTTTTTCGTCAGATATCACAATTGGGTTTTTCTTATCTTTGATATCTTTCGCTGGCTGCTTAAGAAAATGTGTCGTATTCGTACGCCTCCGTATCAGTTTGATTGACAGGAAAGTACCTTATCAGATATGATAACCACTGCCAATGATCTTTGCAAAATTAAAATTGTGATAATGAATTAAAGTAATTAATAATTTAAGAAACACATTTTTAGTCGTGAACGGTCTCACGATGAAGATAGTTTTTTTTCTTCTCGTCGCTTTGGTCGTCGTCAGTGTTAGCGATTCTTTTAAGCTTCCAAAGAAGGCAACGAAGAATGATTTCCTCAGCTCCCGCCTGAAGAGGCAGCAGCTTCCTCCCCCGGAAGCCGCCAAGGATGCTCGGGCCCCTGTGCTGAACTGGCTGACCCAGAAACTTGATCATTTCCACCCGACAGAGACACGAACGTGGCAACAGGTACGAGCAGTCTTTTTATTCCACAACTTCAAGTGAACGCGATATTTTCATGTGGATTCGATCAATTCTTCCATCCCTTTCTTAATCATTTGAATTTGTAGCCCTTGATAATGAACAGATTGTAATTGCAGAAATACTACAGCAACACTCAGTGGTACACCGATGGAGGTCCGGTGTTCATCATGATTGGAGGTGAAGGCCCAGCATCCTCCAGCTGGGTCCAGGGAGGACAGATGGTGGAGCAGGCAAAGATTTACAACGCAGCTGTTTTCTATCTGGAGCATCGTTTCTACGGGGACAGCCATCCCACGGTGTAAGGCAATCTTGATAATAACGTTAAGTGCACTTGACAGAATATAAAGCCAAAATGCGCCAAAATTAATTTCCCAGCGCAGAATGTTTTTTTTTTTAATTAGGTTAAGCCCACCGGGAAATTAACCCAATCGAATATCGATATCGCCCAAAAGGCTAAAATATCAACAGTCAAAACTCACCAATACTGACTGGCGACTTCAATGTCCCTTCTTCGATCCTTTAGCGACACGAGCGTTGACAACTTGCAATACTTGACCGCGGAGCAAGCCCTGGCTGATCTGTCGTTCTTGATCCGAAACCTCCGCGAGTCCGCCTACCCCAGCGGGAAGCTGGTGGTCTTCGGTGGGTCGTACGCCGGCAATTTGGCGGCATGGGCCAAGCTCCGATACCCTCACCTGATCGACGGTGCCATCGCATCCAGCGCGCCGGTGCTCGCGCAGGTCGACTTCCCCGGTGAGGGAACTTGGCTTGATAATTACCGTCTCCTTGTGAGTGCGTAAAAAAGTCTACTAATTAATTATTTTAATCGATATTCGGATCGTTCCAGAATATCAGGAAGTGGTCGCCAATGCTATGGGAGCCTCAGACCCCAACTGCTTGGGAGACGTGAAGGCGGCGTCTGATGCCGTCACCGCCATATTGGAGGGTGCAGATGGTGCAGCTACCATCACAGACATGTTCAAGTAGGCGAGCATTATCTTCAATTATTGAAAGATGTGGAGTCACTTTTACCTACTTGAAAAAAACTAATTCAAACTGGGTTTTGAATGCTAAGTCAAAAAGTCAAAAACTAAATCAAAAAACTAAGTCAAAAACCCAGTTTGAGTTATTTTTTTTCAAAACTAGTGCTGAGTTTAGGTAAAGTAGACATGAGTCTTAAA
>LVVV01432177.1:0-13813 GCA_001676325.1 Amphinemura sulcicollis
TGCAGGCAGGCTATCCCCGCAGGGGCGGCTTGCCGTAGCGCCCGCCGCCGCCGCCGCCGCCGCCACCGCCGCGACGGCCGCCTTACAGCTAGGCAGCCCGCACAGCTAGGCAGCCCGCACAGCATGCAAAGTGTCACAGACACCCTGCCTGCCTTCGTCCATTATGCACCCTCCTCCCCCCAACCGCCCACCTTCCTTCACGACCACTCCAACCTAGCAGTGGGTAGCGGCATTGCGGCGGGCAGAAGACGGTCGAAATTGTTGTTGGAACAATTTGTCGTGAATTAATTTCAATTTATGGGGAATATTTTCATTTTAACTTATTGTGTAAAATGTGTCAGCTAAGAAGGCAACTTGAGGAGGTGTTGTGAAATTGAAAAAAGCTATTAAACGTGAATACACTTAAGCCTCTCTTTGCCACTTTTCTTACAAAATAAAATTGCTCGGTGGCTGAAAGTCACGAACACTCTCGAGCAACGAAGTATTCACCAAGCAGGTGATTGTTAGTAAAATCTGTCGCATGTCAATAGCTTTGAAGGGCTTTGGAAGTTATAGTGCTAATTTTACGGCCAAAAATCCTTTTAATATTCAGGTTATGTTTCAATCAAAGCACACATAAGCTTTAAAAGCTAAGCGTAGAGCACATCGCTATCAATCATTACCCATTGACTCGTGCTCACACAACCGAAAAGCTCGCTTTATAATCGCCAAGAGGGAGAGAGAGACCTATTATCAAAATGTTGACAACGTCATGGATGAAAAGGCCAGTGGTACGAGCCAGCGTCGTGTCTCTCGCCAACTTGTTTTCAAAAACAAATTTCGTTCGCACCACGGTTTTAACAACGGCGTGTCGCACAGTTCCCATATTATAGAGGCGTAATTTCCGGACGCCGCGACTCTGGTAAGCGACGCTCGACGCTTGCAACGGCGTCCGCACTCCATCTCCTATGCCACTAACGATACTTGAACCTAGGCAATGACGTGCTAACAAAGATTTACTATCGGCCGGGATTTGCGATTATACTCACTCATTCGTATCCACAAAATGCAAAGGCTTGCGAATATTTTTTATTGGCTTCTCGTGCAGTTCACGTTGCCCTTCTGCGTGGTATGGTGGCAGAAGCTGGAACGTTTCGAGTGGGTCTTGAGACAGAGCTTGTGTAGCTGTTTTTGTGTTGGAGGCTAATCAGAGTAAATGAAGAGCAAGGCCTCTTTAGACACCGAAAATACGGTTCACATTTCCAACTTGAATTTGCGAGCCCCGCTAGATGTTTTGTGGTGGATGGAGAATTTCGTGGCTTCGCTATTAATTGGAACTTAATTTCTTTTCTACTTTTATAAAAATCCATTTAATGTTTCTTTAGGAATAACATTATTTTAACTTCAAACTGCATTGAACAGATCACTAAACATGTAATAAGAAATCAATGTCCTGGTCATTTTCAGCTCAAATCATTGTGGGTTTAAACAAATTGAGTGAGACCAAAAAAATATTACATCCTTAAACCATCAATGTCTTAAAAAAATCAACAACATTTTTTCACCCCACAAACCATCGATAAAGTGACATCACCTATTTAATTTCCTCGCCATTCCCCTGTTGCAACTAAACTTGTTTGAAAAATAAAGTTCCACTTCATTTCACATCCCATCTTCATGAAATAGCAATCATCGAGCATGAGCAAAGATTACAGCCAGGTTAATGTCGTAACTCGACGCGCAGCGAAAAGTCTTGTCGTCGGAACGAACGCGCTCATACCGTTTTTCCTGCACCCTTCAATTCATGGCGGTCATATATAAAGCATTCGGCCGTCGATTTGTCGCCGGTGGAGTGGCGCGGAAATGCACACGGGAGCTTTGCCAACCGACGCCCGACGCTCGACGCCCGACCTACCGACCGTCGACGACGACGACGGCGGCGGTAGCTGCTCACTCATATCGCCCATATCACCGCATCCCGGGAGACATAACAACCATGACTCCTGCACGGAACTACTAGAGGCGTTACCTCGTATTTTTGCCCCGCACGTCGCGGCCAGACATATATTTTTTTCACCCCTCTACCGCCATAGCCTAATATATAATATTGCTTCCACACCATTGCTGTAGTATTATATACAATTTTCTACGTTTCCTTTTATTCTTAGACTAGAGAAATTCGCAACAAAACAAACTCGGTGGCGGTTGCGGGGGTAACTTATTTTCATTGAGTATAACAGACGAGTTGCTTCAGGCCCCAGATGGTTTATTCCTCGGCGTCCCTGAATGCAACGGAGTATAGAAAGCACTAAATCCTAAGTACGAAGTACATGTATTCGTGAAGTTCGCTCACGTTTTCAATGCTCCTATACCTTCCCGTCGGTACCCAAACGTCATTGCTTTGGTCGAACCGGTTACTCCTTTGAGAACCTTCTTATCACGTAGCACTTGCACATATTGAGCTACTTCCACGGGCCTTGCGTCTGCCAACCAATAAGATTAAGCCACGTCACGCAGATATGATAAATATAATCAAACAAGGAATAGAAATACACAAGCAGTCTTACCAGTCAGGCTTAGATTGTCTAGCTAGGATTATAATGGGGTACGTTTGGTTGAAGCTACATGATCAGAATGCGACATTGTTTGTGGTCTTAGGTGACATCCCATCAGAGGGTCTAATGTTGTGCAATTATGTCGACAGGGGGTGCTACGATGGGCATCGAGCAAGGTACGACGACCGACGATGACGCGTTCGCTGGAGGGTGGTGAGAAGCTCACCGGTTGCAATGTGGTCGTTTTTCGGGGAAAGAGAAACGGTTTCGGTGGTCGGTAATGGGAGTGATATGCAATGGCAGTGCGGGGGGCGGAGGGTGAAGTTTCCATTAAGTGCTAGACGCTAACCAACCGGAATGTTTTGCGCGACTCAATTTTCGGTCGCTGCCTAGAAAATAGTTATTAAATTATTTAATTGTACCAAATTCCCCTCACATCAATGCGCCTTAGTGAAACTTGAAACTGTAAATGCGCCATTAGGCTTGTTGTAGGCCTGTAATTAGTTTGATATTAAATTTCTATTGCGGAAATTCGTCGAATGGTTATGAAACATGAGTTGGGAGATGATCAAAGTTTGGAGTGGCTCTTGTCATGTGACTGATCGCATGTGCGTCTACCTTTCGGGTGCCAACGAGTGCCTTTTCGCGAAAGGTATATATTCAACCAATTTGTTACTTTCTTGACACTCGAAGTTAAACACGCCCTGCCCATAATTTATTTACTGCGGCTTTTCTTAAGGAAAATCAAATCTTGACAACCGGTATGACTTGAAAAGCCTTTTAAATCGATATGAAAACTTTTGTCATGCTCATGGTATAAATGATTGTGGCCAATTCATGGATCGCGTAGGGACCGTAAAGAGAGATGGTCGAAATTGTGACACATTATTGGGAGCGGTAACTTAATTCGGCAGCATAATGTGATTTCGCTGATTCGCGGCAGGATTGCTGCGCTGTCCCCTAGAAGTAGAGAAAGAGGAGATTGCTGATAAGACTGTCGCGTTATTCCCTTAATGGGTCTTCCTCCGAGGCCTCGAAATATGAGTCAACGTGGACCCAGGGGAGAGATAGGCCTATACGCGAAATAAGGGATGAAATGCTGGAAGAAAACCCGACTACGAAGTCTGAAACATGGCACAGTTTTTTTATTCCGTAAAAATACTAAGCTCGAGTTGCATGAGACGCTAGGAAAACAGGTTGAATCTTCTACACATCTAAAGTCCCTTCTCCCTTCTTTGAGAGACCCTAGCCGGCAAACGGGAAACTGCAGCGCCAAGGTGTGAATGAAAATAGTAAGCGAACAATCTGATATTCACTTTTATGACGCGATTGTTTCTCTGTCGCGAACTGGAAAACGAAAGCTGCATTAACTATATTGGGCCTCTGACAATAATAGCATTTCCACGTTAGTCGAATTTAATCCCTTAATAGGAACAAGGCTCACAATGCAGGCGTAAACGAACTCAGGGAAATCCGCTCGTAAATGAAACATAAGACAATAACACTTGATCCCCCTTACCTCTTGCAAGAGCCGCTAGTTTTCTGCTATTAGTTAAATAATTTGTCGCCTACCTTGTTTTACCTAGTCATAAATAACAGTGGGTAGAATTATACAAAACATGCAAAATGAGAGGGAGTATAAACTTGATTCATTGTTGCTCTTCTCGGTACACGATTATTTCATTAAAATTAAATCCATTCGTGAATGTACCGAAATCTTAGCGCGCGAATTTGATTCGCAAAAACGTGAGCCTTCGTATACCTCTATGAGTTTAAGTTGTCGAGTGACGAGCACAAAAAGCTTTCTCCATCTCTCCATCTGAATGCTAAGCGTCATTTCGCGATGATGTAATCTGACTTCGAAGAATGCGCGCCTGCTTGTTAATTAAACAGTTGTGCACGTTTAGCCACGTGAACAAGACGAACTTGAATGCCAAGGAATATTAGCGGTTGTCAAAAGAGACTCAGGTGCAGGAGATAAGAAATCCAGGAGAGAGGCAAGATTTCCATATGAAATAGCCAAGTGCTGAAACATTGATTATTAAGTCAGAGTGTATTAATATCGTCGAGCTGGTGCGCCACTCGTGGGCTTAGCAGCTGCCAAATTCCCTGGCGCGAAACTGTGGTGGGAAATGCCATTCTAAACATGACGTGCGCATGATGGGAAATATTATAATATATTAAAAACTGTCTGCGGTTTGGTGCATTGCAAAGTATGTTGCTCGTGTTATGAAATGCAAGTAGTCGTGCTGCGGTGTGAACGGACGAATGGCTATGAATTGAAACTGAAGTGTGAAAGGCATGAGATGGGGATGAATTTAAAGCCGACTGGGTTTAATGGGCAGAAAAAGGGAAAGTTAAATTAATTATTCGGTTAATATTTTTAAAGTAAAATAGGGTGACACCATGACAGATGACATGAAATGAATGAGTTAGTTTTCATTTCAAACGTTTCTGCCACATTTGGCGCTTTATAAACAACAGGACAGTCAGTTTGAAATTTGAACTGAAGAAATAAAACCTTCGGAATCAAAAATAAGGAGGCATAGTTTTCAAGTAGCATGTTCAAGATGAACTAAATTTCATAACCTTCTAATATATCAAACATTATTATTCAACGATTATGTAATTTAATGATCTCCAAAAGGTTTGTGATTGTCGCACAACACGCACATTATTTACGCTCTTGATATTCTATTTGTAATTTAAATTTGTGGAAATTCTTGCAGAAAACAATGTCAGGTACATAAAGCAAAATCCAGCAACCTCCAAGCACTCATCGCCACGAACGCTACATATATAGGGACACCGAACTGCGTTATCAAATATCAATGTCCATAATATTGAGGAAATTTAATTTCATACTGAAAAAGGCGAGTGTCATTATTAGAGTCTCGCCACACACTACGCCTACGGGCTAGCGACGGACACGCATGTCGATACGCGCGGCCGCACGGATCGATATGCGTATTCGTATGGAAATAGCCAGGCAAACACATGACACGCAATTTTCAGCACAAAGAGAGTGTAATTTTTATTTCAACACGTTAATAATTAAAAACGTTCTGGATGTAGTGCTAGATAATTTTTCTTCCACCAAAAGAAACCGGAGTTGGTTTAATAAATTGGATTTTTTCCAGATGATTGGAATGCAATAGCGTATAAAGGTGAAAAGTCAGGGTAGGATAAATGTTGCGAAAAAAGCACTGACCTTATTACTTGGTACCGTAATTACGCATGCAAAGTTTATGTTGATAAACGACTACAGAATAAAGATAGTACTATATAGTGCGACAAAATCTTTGAACAACAAGGAAGTGTGATGTCTGTTGGCCATTCAAAAGTCGGCCTTATCGAGTAGGGTTAATTCAATTTGACACGAACTTGTCCTTGATAAGGATCACGGGCAAATGTTAGCAGCACAAGGTGCCGGTGGGGGTTTTGGAGGCGGAGAGGGGGGAGGGTTGTATGACCATGTGCCGTTTTTAATAGCGATCACGCATCTGAACTCATATGAGGAAATAAAAATAGCAAAAAGTTAGGGGAAAAAACTCAACATTACCATCGACCTGACACTTTATATAATTTAATATTGTAATTAAAAGCCAGAATAGCATTCAACCCTCTATTAAAGTTAATGTAAAAATAATTTTAGCTTGCGTTTTTACTTTAAAAAATGTTTAAAAATAAATTTTAAATTAGATAATCTTCAGTTAGAAGAGTTCCCACACATAAGCTTGGTGCAGCAACAAGGCAACGGCTTGAGTCTTTATAGGATTCAATAACTTGGCACAATATCGTGCTTCCAGCATGCATATAGGAGGACAGAACGTAAGGGAAGACGCAAACACCCGAGCAGTGCTACAAATTTATGTAGCCGGATTAGGGCGTGTAAATGGACAGCGTGATAAACAGGACCTGATGAAAACCAGGGGATGTAACTGTATCAGGATCATGAGAATAAAGTCCGTGAGTTACGAGGGCGTCGGTTGGTAGGCGTCGGTGTCGGCGTCGGCGTCGCGACGCACTGGATAGTCTCAGGGTCCGGGCGACTTGGTTTTATAACGCAACATGGCGCGCAGTGAGCTAGGTCTCTACATGCAAAATCTCACGACCCGTTTCAAGGATAAACCTCAAGAACGAACATGGAGCTATTCGCCATTGCGAGCTAAAATATCTGTTCGATGCTATTTTTTCGCTTTTTTCCCCTTTCTCCTTCTCTTTTGTAAATGCTGTAGCTCTAATCGACTATCTAGATAGTGCACATCGATGCTGTTTCGAAATATAATGACTATGCAAAAATGTTAAGAGTTGTCTACATTGAAATCAATGCTAATAAGTGTCTGATTCTTCGTAGCACGTTTCAGTTAAATTCGAAACGATTCAAACCTACATTACCAGATTTCGATATTGAATCAAATTTATGCAGTGCATTCATTCCCCGAGCAACACTTCTGCATCGCACGAATTTGCATCAGACGGAGATATCGCAGATTAAACTGTTTCATGGCGGATCATTGCAGGGAATGCAATTTTTAGCAAAAAACGAACCCCGCGTCGTTACATCCTTTATCCTTTGTTCGCTAGCAGAAGCGCCATCAGCCACTCCAGTCTTGTTACTCACAAAAAGACACATCATTACAGCAGTGAAAATAAAGGCGTGCGATTGCTTCATCCCGATGCAACGTGCCATAAGGACACATATGACGCTTGCACTCATGCGTAAAACGCATAACGAAATGCTCTACGTTGCATTCATCCAGCACCGCATGTCGCTACTACATCCCCTGCCACTGTTACATGGTCGCAGAGCTTCCGCCACCAACATGATGTTGTGGCAACTTGAATTATCCACGCCTTGGCATCGCGCGGTTTGACGCTCCTCTTCCTTCCATTCAACACGCCTCGACGAACACTCGGATGGACCTCAGCCAAGCCCGGAGGCATCTTCCTCGGTTTACCACTGCAAGCTCCGCGACAGATGTGCAATCATGCACATTCATGGGGAGCGCTATGACGCCGACTTGACGGGTAGGAGGTCAAAAATAAAGGGGGGGTGTCTTTGGAGATGACTCGCCGCGCCACCATTCATAATGTCGGCCACCCCATCTGCTGACTCTGCTCCTCGAAATATTATTATCTTAGTGTGCACCCTCCATTAGAAACTACCCTAACATTATGTTAAGGCGAAGGCATAAAAATTTTCACACCCCAATTATCGACTCTATACTAACAAATAATAAAAAATGTGTTAGAACTGTCCAATTTACGCTCTATTCAAATTGCCAATTATAAGCCATTTTATATTGCCTTATCCAATTATATGTGACGCATGGAAAATGGCTTATAAAGATGTGTTGCTTTAACGCTGCAGACACCGAAGTGTGCTATGGGCTGTACGTCTGCGATGGACCATTACTGTCGTAGGCAAGCATACAAGCGTCTGGTTATGATAAAAAGGGGATGAAACCATAGAAAGAAGAGAACCATAGGGTTGCTTGATGGATACAACGTCTTCTGACCGGTACGGCCAAGTCACCGTTTTCGATGGGCAAGCAAAAGTGAATTTCTAAGGCAATCAGCAAGATATTACAAACGTTTTCATCATCTTTGAGACTTTCCATGCTTACTGAAGCGTCAAAATTACCTTTAAAGATACCGTACACGAAATACCAAGCCGCTCTTATAGACGCTGGGCTGGATCACTCATCTTAATCGATCAAAGAAAATATCAAACTTCAAAGCAAATTTTGTACATTGTTGAAAAATAATTTATTTGCTTTCAGCCATGTCGATGCAACGAGACGTAATGATTCTTTGTAGAAATAAAGGCTTGGAATAAATGAGCTGATTTCGACGTGAAAGCATTCATTTTCTCTCGTCACCACCCCTTCTGTCACCAACGGTGCCTAAACACCAGAGAGGAGTTAATTCTCCGTTCGTTTATACATTGGACGCCAGAAGCCGGGCCAGATGGCAGCAGCGTCCGAAAAAAGCAGAGCTGTCCAACCAGAAACCGAAAGATAGTATACAGAACAAGAGCACACAATTCAGTCAGCCGGTATAAAAATATCTTGTGAATGGAAATAAAAAGTCTGAGTGGCTGCAATTGTCACCACAAAGCGATAAAGCGCTCACTCCGCGCGGCGACGGCGGCGGCGGCGGCAGGAGCGACAAACTATCGCTCATTGTCGAGCGTCAATGAAAAGGAATGGTTCTAGGGGTATGAGGGACGCGCTCACAATTTGATTCCTCTCTCCATCCACCCTCTCAATGTCCTTATACGACTCCCTGTGGTGTCTTTGCCCGCGACCCCCCCCCTTCCCCCCGTCAACTATTGCCAGCATCACAATGGAGTGAAAAGTGTGAGTGATGTTACTCTACATAAAATTATCAACTCTTAAATGACAGTCGCCATATAAGATGTTTATAGAATTTCATCATAGTTCTTTTATTTCTAGTGGGGGCCGTTAAAGTTTTATTAAATCCTGCTTGCACTCTCCAGACTCTTAATTTTCTCCCCTGACCCCCGCGGGACTATTTTGAAAGAACTCGTTGCTCAGCGCTGGCTCTTTTGATGTCTTAATCACGTTTATGGCAGACGTACGTAACGCAATGAATAAATAAGTGCACACTCTTCGAGCAAATGCAGATCTATGGACGGGGTAGGTACTCGGATTAGTGAATTTAGCCCCTGATGGCGTTGCACAACTTCTTTGAACACTCTAATGTGGTGAACTCTCTGTATCCCAAGCTGATGCAAGGCACACCTATTATACTACCTCACATTCGGAGTGCAATGATTTAATTTGGAGAGCAAAAAGGACTGTACATATGCGTTATTTCAGCCCCCAGCGTGGAAAAATATTACAAGCAAGTGATAGCGAGCTCCATTTATCATAACGCCTCTTTAGAATTCGAGCCGGATCGTTTGTTCGCGTCACAGAACAAATGGAACTCGGACGAAATGGGAAAAAATCTGTCCATTTCTGTTCCGTTTCATGGCATATTGCATACGAAACAATCCATAATGCCAACTTTATTGCAACGCGTGAGGCAGGCTACCCAGTTTGAAAGGAAACGCCGGAAAACGAATGATCTGTGCACTGTCTGTTAAAGTGGCCAGCCTCCGGGTGAAACTTAATTAAACATGGCGATCTGGGAATAAGTGTGCGCGTGATATTGTTGATTAGGTTATTGTAATAATAAACACAGTCACGGGAATTACAGCTCGAGGGAAATAAACAAGAGTGGACACAAAATGAAAATCACCAATGAATGGGTCCGTCTCGTGACGGAACCCCCCCAATTATTATGTCTCTACACCCACCACCCCCCTCCCTGAATTGGTCCCAACGCCGAAAAGCACCCCAAAAGAAACTCCGAATTGACTTTATACAACGCTGCACCCTTGGTGCTGCAGCCTATTACTCGCAACCACCAATATATTTCTGACATTTGCAGGAGAGCTTATAACAGAACGTGGGTGATGCCCTCCCTTGAAAACTCACCCTTCGTATTGTTACTAAATCTCTGGGGCGTTCTCCTATCTGCCCAGAATTCCGTGGAGGCCGCCGCACTCCTTATTTTTATGCTCACATCAAACGGCGATGTTCAAAACGTATGCCTTACTTTTTCTCATGCATAAACGAAGCCCGAAACTATCAAAGAAAATGGATACCATAAAGAAAAAAAACCAACTTTATATAATGGTGCCAGCCACCCATACAAAGTTGAAACAATACAAGCATAGGTTTTATATTGAACTATACATACACACAGTACAGTATAGTCATACCGAAACAAGTAGTTTATTTATTCATTTGAAATTATACTTGTATCGTCGAGTGTAGAAGCATTCACATGGCATGTCCACTCGTTTATTATATTAAGCCGAACAATAGCTGGATTACTGTCCACCTCAACAAAGGTTTCGGCGACACAGGGAGCAGCGATAGCACATGCTAGACTCGGCAATCGAACGGGTCGCAATTGGTAGTCAGAGTAGGTACAGCACCGAGCAGTACGCTAGCTGTGCCACCGTGCCACTGAGGCGATAGCCACGAGGAGCGCTGGCCAAGCGTCCGACTGGCGTGGAAGCTGCATGACTATTTACTATTTATCTTTCCCAGTGGTGCCATTCGATGCTATCAAGATGCTGGGTACGGGAGAAATTGGAGGATGGGATATGTGAGCGGGGGCATGTGTGGGGGGTTTTCGGGGGTGGCAAAGATGGTATCTTCACGCGTGTGTTGCGTCCATATCAAGTAGTTTTAAAGTACTGTGCGTTTGAAAATCGTTCGCCTCGATAAATGTGCGAATAGGGTTTTTGGGTGATTTAACCGCGACGATGGTTGAAAAAACTAGTGCTCTGCAGTTCACACTGTATTAAATAATTCTGTTTTCGAAATTGCAATCCATAACTTTTTCCGGTAGATTAATTTTGGAACGATATACGATATTATTACTATACCTATACGCGGCTGGTCGTGCTTTTTGTAGTGTATCGTTTGTCGTGTCGCACGGGCCGTCACGTACGGCCCATGTTTTGTAGGGGCTCATATTAATATCATATGCATGCAGGCGGGCGGGAGGTCGCAACATATTCATGTAGCAAGAAGGAGATTCGTTTTCCTGGCAGACATACACTCACAATAACTATCCAGTAATGTGATGTTAGTATACACACTATACACACTTCAAGAACCCAGTTTGGTGCTCGAGCTTCTACGCATTTTAACCACGCTTCTTACGCAGATCACGCCGATCCAGGCCCGTCATTTTGGCTATTGCCAACATAAATTTTCGGTTTAAACGCATGGCATAAAGTGAGTACTTATTTGCTTTTGTAAAGGCAAGCCAAAATACAGTAACAGAAAACAATAACTGGTTAAAAGAATGCCATTACGGTCGCAGTTCAATATAGGCGAAAATATCAACCATTCGAATGTGAAATGTTTAATCAAGTTTCCATAGAGTTTTGAAACAAAGCCACTTTTATTTGTGCACTTTTCTTCAAGAAACATTAATTTTGATAATAACTTTGCGAAACAATTTTGATCAAAAAGTTTCGTTGCCTCCGCAAGAGAACTTTTTATTAATACTTTACGAGAGCGCGTTCAAAGTTGTGGGTCAAATTCATTAGCGACTCGTTTGCTTTGACGGATTCAAGCAATTAATCGTCGATTAGAGACCATTTTCTCAAATCCAATCGCCGTTTCTCATTTTCAATCGTATAACTGAACAAATTTGAACATGCTATCTCAGAACCATTTTCTTTTAATACTTCTAGGAAAAGTCTCCGACATGTACCGACCGTAAAAAATGAAGTGCCATATATAAATGAAGAAAATAAGTCGCTTTTCTCGCAACATCCCTGGTTCGGTTTCAATTTCCTCCATGGCTGCCTTCGCCGTAGCTCGCGCATTCAGCTCCCCGTGAGCTTATCGTAATGAAGGCACAAGAAGTCCTTTTCATTTCCTTTTGTAGTAATAACCTGTGATCTCCGTACCTCGGGACTAATACCGGAAAAACGAATCGCGTTGATGAAACGCATTTCTCTTGTAAACGAGATAAAAACTGAGATGACGATGACGTCTAGAACTGGCGAGGAGGAGTATGCTACTGGCTTAAACCCACTGACGCTTGAAAAAGCTGATGGCTTTCTTTAATAACATATTTAAATATGGGAAATGGAAGATATCTCCATGGCCTTCTTATTTTCATGAAACCAAATACTGTTTCTGGTAAAATAGTCACGCAGTTAAGACGACCTGAGACTGCACAGAGTAAAGCTGCTTTTCTGCTTCGTAACTGCCGTGGTAGGAGTGCCAACAACAGTACTATTATTTTCCTAGAGGTTGATTTGAACTAAGTTCTACATCTCAAAGTAGCAACCCCGTCCTTTTTCTGCCAATTGAATTCGGTTCCAAAATTTGTGTTGTATATAAAATGTAAATAAAAATCATCCACAACTTGGTGTGCAAGTGCGGATCCAGTGAAAGATCGCCCCGGAGGCACGAGAGCACGAGTGCACATCATTATTTGCCAATATACAATAAATATTGGAAATGTTGATTCAACTTCCCTTTCAAAACATCCCCGAGGGAGATATTTTTCCACCAGATTAGCTTTGAGGGGAGAATCATCCCTCTTTAAGGGTGGTTACGAACAACTATGAAATGAGCTTCATGTCCTGACGTTCGGAGCAACTCGGATGTAATAATATGTTTCCCTTATTTCTTACAGTTTTTTACTATGTTCATATTTCTCTAGATATCAATCTCTCTATCTCTCTTCGTCGTACCTGTATTTTTTATTTCTCTCTCTCACTCTCTCTTGTTGAATTGGCTATGACGTAACACTAGAAAGATGTCCAAGTGGTGGAAAGTAAATCGGTGCTCGGGATCGGCGGAAATTTGAATAGAGATAGGCTGGAGATGGGGGCGAAAGAGGTGGCTTGGGGAGAGTTATTCTAAGGTGGGATCTGGCGACGCAGTGAGGCATCGGATCGGGGCTTGCCGAGGAAATTCCAATGAT
This sequence comes from Amphinemura sulcicollis, assembly GCA_001676325.1. NCBI lineage: Eukaryota > Metazoa > Arthropoda > Insecta > Plecoptera > Nemouridae > Amphinemura > Amphinemura sulcicollis. The sequence goes on from LVVV01432177.1 coordinate 13,074, forward strand.
ATACCCGAGCCAGGAGCGGTGAATTATCGCCAGGATGAACGCGCTTTGCCGAGGATTACACCTCAGATGTGAGCTGCATTCGGTAATGCCCCATTAATTTCAGATCGTCTCAATTCCTTAAAATAGAGTACACAGTTTATTTGAGAAGAACTATTAAGGCTTATCCACATTTTAAATCGTGTTTAGCTGCCATGTTTTATTCAATGTTACAGTTAAATGCCACGCGAAACGTGGTTTTAGTTGCGATGGAAGCCCTGGTGTAAATTATGAAAAATGTGGTACCTTTTCTAAAAAGAGATTTTATGAGAAAGATCGCTTTTGTGGCGGTGGTCCGGACATTGATATCAACGGAACATATCGAAGAAAGCTAATCGCACAACGGCTCGGGATGTGCCTGGGGCGAATTCGATCTCATACACACTTCCTAGTATGCATCGTATCAGTTTTCCTACCAGCCTCCCCAGCTGGTCCGGTGAGGCATCGCTCATAGAATTACAATGACAATTCACTGAGGAGTGGATGGCTAGGATATTGAAGTGATGGAAAATAAATCTCTTTTCTCAAAATCGATGATACAAGTATACGCTCCCAAAGGATCGTTCAGCTTTCTCAACGTAATTGCAGTTGCGATATCATTTTTACCGAGAATTGCCGCCAAAGAAATATATACCTGTGCTGTGACGTACACTGAATCTCTCAATAAATCGTGTAGCATTTGCCAAGATGTTACATATGAAAGT
>LVVV01432178.1:0-13818 GCA_001676325.1 Amphinemura sulcicollis
CCCCCCCCCCCCCCCCCCCAATACTAATTCATAGGTAGGTTGTTGATATCTGACAGCACTAAAAGGAAGTGTGGCATGTGTCTATATAGAAAATAAAATGGGAAAAAAGAAGCCCACGAAGAGTGCTGAAGAAAGTCCCCGAGTTTCAAGCCTCCCAAGAAAGAGTTCTGCCATGGATCAACCGATGTCGAGGAGATTGTTGTTCCAGGCTAGTGTCTTCCCACCCACCTTATCGGGATGAAGGAGGGCGAACCTCGCCAAGACGTTGGCGCCGGCGCCGACCCCGAAACCGATCACCGACCTCAGCTCGAAGTGCGAGAGCACGAAGTTGATTTGCTCGGCGAGTTCGTCCATCGTTGGGTAGATGAAACTGCGAGGACAAGAAATACCGCCGTCAGCCACCTACATCCGACTCTCGAGAGAATCGCCTCTCTCCTCTCGTGGGAAACATCCCCGAGAAACTTGGATGTGTTTTCGCACGACGGTCACAGCACGTAGTGCATGTAACTGAAAGTGCGATCGTTACGGATACGAATGCTGAATTCAAACTCGCTCATTTTGGCAACTTTGCGATGTCATGTTTGCCAGGTTTGTTGAAATCCCGGGTTGCACTCATTTCCATCAATTTCAAAACCATTGCAAAGTTGCACAGTGTTGTTTACTTTGTGATTTGCATAATCTATATTAAAAGCTTATCGCCTTTTGCGATCAGTAAACATGGAATAGCCTTGTTGCAAGATTCAAACATCAGTTTTCCTAGAATGAAAACGAGATATCTATGTGAGAGTTCACAGTTTCAGTTATCAAGATTGCTTGCATCCATCTGATAAGAGATCCAAATAACCTGTCGGTCTAAAAAGAAGTTGCAATGAGATAAAATGCCTGGAAACATGAGAATCTAAACCACAATTCAGCAAACTTATCATGCCCAGCCCATTTCATTAGTATTTTTATTGGCATGCAAATAAATGGCTAGAACGTGTACACTACACGCTTTAGGTGAAAATGAAAAACATTTTGCAGTTTAATTAATTCCCAGCTCAGAGTAACCCGGTATGCTAAAATTAATCAACCGTCGGGCAAAGTAAAGCCTACTCACAAACGCAAGCAAAGTGCAAACAGTAAATGACCGTCGATAATTGACTCTCGGCGCTGCTACATACATGACGTCGTTTGAGCGCTAATTATTCGCGTGATTATCTTCTAAAAACCCGGCAATGACGTACCTAACCTATAATTTAACTCTGCAGAGAGCCGCGCGCGTTTAGCATAAATCGGCTGCGTGCAGCGCGGCTCGCTTCGTTTAAATAAGAATATTGCCTGCAATGCGACTTCTGCATATCAACTCGCCGAATGAAATCGCACTCAATTCGATGCTAATTCTATTTATAGTCCACTGCTAGTGCTACCTCGTCTCGCTTTTGGTTTTTATTCAGGAAACAAATAAAGTTGCTGATAAGATAGGCATTGTTAGAAGGGCGCCAGTGACACATGATGTGGGCAGTGCACTGGGCACTGTCATACAGTTCCCTTGCGATCGGCGGTAGTTGGTCGAGTAATATCATTGAAAATGAAATATGTAAGAGAGATTCTTTTGAAGTGAACTTCCAGCGCTTTCATGAGAAATGTTTTGCAAGACGTTTCAATGTCATTTCAATATTTGTCCACAGCTTGCACGGCTTGAAAATGTATGGGGATATTTGAACTGCAGCATGCTGAAAAAGTTGGAATAGAAAGCGAGTGGTCACTGGTGAATTTAATTGACAATTTGGTATACTTACTCTTCGGCTAAGGCGGCTGCGTTTTCTTCCTGGCCAGGTGCATTGATATGGTAGACGCAGAAGTTGTCTAACAGAGCTCTCATGTCGATGTAATTGAAGAAGGCCTGGAAACTCGAGATGTCTGAAAGAGGAATCAATTGCAAATTAGACGCCATATTGAAAAAAACTGACTTTTTAATCAACGTCCTGCATTTATAGAAACCGCTGGGCAAATTAAACAGGTGCCGGCAAGCAAAGTAGTATGGGTTAAAAGTGTTTGTAACGGGTAGACGCAAATCATAATAACTGCACTCGGAGGTTTGTGCTCGAGCCATGTCAGAGGGAGGGAGCAAAATCGATTATTCGAAAAACGGGGCAAGGCGAGATGGAAAATGAGTCACACTGTTCCTGGCTGGCTGGAGTTTTCCAGACGGACAAAGCAAACTTGGAAACGTATTGATTGGCAATACAGGACAAGTGCTTGCAGTCATAATTTATGCCATGAGATCCCGTGATATTGATGGGAAGCGATCGTTAATGGAAATGGGTTAATCTATGCGCCAGTCTGACCAGCCATCGATCGATCAACTGTCAACCAAATTAGCACACTATAATTTTGTACACTGAAAATGCGGAACTGTTAGCAATGATAATAAATCGATGTCCACTGTGAAAATGGTATAAGCACGGCCGCGCTTTAACAGTATTTGCTAATCCTAGTAGCACCCAGTTTAGAGTTACGAGATGCAGACATAATACAATATTTCGCGTCTATATTATTTGGCTGATCAATTTTCCCGTGTAATTAACTGAAATTCTACGATATGCATTTCGTGTTTTCCTTTCTGTAACCACACTAACAATAACAAAGCGCTTCGAAAAGGTGTATACAGAACGAGCTCAAGGATTTTATTATTATGCTTGCACTTATTTCGAAATTTAAAGAAAACAAACACATGCCCCTATGTCCTACAAGAAATTCCTCAGTTGTTCGACATTGTGTCCGCATAAGCCCAAAATAGGCAGGCTATTTCAACCAGTCGGTGTTAGGCAAGACCATACCATCATTTTTCTTCCTCGCATTTCATCACGGTATATAGTACACCAGCAACTTATTATGAAGGCTTTGTCCCTTTGACAGGTCACCCAAAAGGGTAACCGAATTAGAGGTAGAGTTGGGAAATTCGGGTCACGCCGGGAAAACTAGCTCGCGGAAAGCACGAGGCACGGAAAGCCTTTGTGAAGATATACAGCGGACTGAATTATGTTTACCTTCATGTGCAAATTGTCTGAAAATCAATAATAATGACTCACAGTTGAGTCCCAGGTCGTGGTAGGTTATGATGGCGGGTTTCTTCCTGTCCCCCTGGACGGCGACGACGACGCTGCCGCGCGCCGTCTCGACGCGTTCCTCGACCACGTTGGAGTCATCCCGGGACATGGTGCGGGCCGAGGGGAACTGCAGCTGGATATTCTTCAGCTCGATGTCGTCCATGCTGTCGGAAGGCATTTTCCTGTGACGCAGGACAACCACCAGTCAGAACAAAGCCAAGACAAAAGAAAACTCTCATAACGCCTGTCTAATTTTTTTAATCATGTTAAAATTACTGCAACGAAAAGGAGATTTATAATGTTCAAGATTTAACCAAAAAGAACTGTTCTTTGTCGTTTAAGATTGGGAATATTTCCTTGAATCATACTTCCCCCCACTTATACATGATAAGGGTCTCTTAATTACTAATTAAATAGCTTCCTTGGACTGGATTTCTACTTGTAATAGTACATCACCTTGCACCCGATTTGAGGTTATGTAAAATGTCAGTTACGCAGACAATTCGGCGGTCATAAACATGATCTAATTTTATGCAGTTTGTTCATTCAGGTTCAGGTTTTAATTCTAGTCTGGCTGGACCATTACTAAGTACTAATTAGCGATTCCAGGGCCAACTAATTTCACTCAAGAAAGTAAGTTTAGTGCACTCGACGCTACATACGAGGAATAATGAGCATTTTGGACTCGCCATTCGTGTCGTGATGTATTCAGAGGCATACGTTGTCTCTCAAGTGCACTTTTTAGCGTATATTTCTTCAAAGAGCTCGAATCAAAAGAACTAGCGGTACATTAGGCTCTATGCAGGTAACGGGAAAAATAGTTAAATGTTTAAATGATAATTGTGTATACGCAACATATCACAGAACAATGTAGCTAATGTGGCGCTATGTGGTCATTGTCAATATCGGGAAGGTACTGCCCTAAGAACTATAGGTCTTTGCGAACTGTGATCATAATAACTGTACGCAAACTGATACCCGACCTCTATGGCAGGCTTTCTTATTAATTATACTGCAGTTTTTTTATAACTTCTACTGTAATCGAATAGATTGGTAATTGCTATTGAATCTTTGCAAGGGATACCATTCCCTGTCTGTGGTAATTTCTTGTGAAAATTAACCTTGACTGTTGAGTTTCATTACAATGAGTCACCAAATGATGTCACCTGCATGTTGATAGGTACCGATACATTTTCTAAACTCGCGATAGGTTGGTTTAATCTGAAACTATTTATTATAGAGGTGTGATATCTCGATCACGAAGGTTTCTGACCCATTGCACATAAGTAGGACATCAACGCATGACGCTTCTTATCTACCGCGTGTATTGCTGATAACGACAACAGCACAGGAACAGGAAGCGAGAGGAAATGAAAAACATACAAACCAGGGCAGGTATAGATCTAATTTTATTAATTTAATCAAGACAAACCAACAACAATAAGTACAACTTGCAAGCGAGAATAGCGCCGGGTTTACCTACTGAGGGGGACATGTGAAATCATAAGATACGCCAAGAGTTACAGAAAGATTTTGATCAGCTGTGAAAATCTTAATATGTTCTAAAAATATCTTTTGTTATAATACTCTTCCTTCAAGTTTCCACAGCTAATAAAAGTTGAAATTTATTTAAATTTATTTAATTATGACACGTTCTATAAAGCCTTATCGCGTTTCGCTCATGTAAAATTCCTAACAGAGATACTACAACGAATCCATATATGAATAACTGGGGTGAGTTATCAAAATTGATCCACATATGACGCGCGCACAATCGTCGCAATTGTGGCACGCCCGCACGTACAGCCAGCCTGCTATCGACTTGCTCCCATTACCGGATTCACATAACTGTTTAATTGCAGTTGTATAAATCAAGTGTCTTCGCCATCAGCCAATCATCCAACTATTTCAACAATCTCCCCACGAGATCGAGCAAGTTGCACATAAATTTATCTCTTAATTGTCTAACAAACCGTCGTCACGCAGATCTGAGCTCGAACCTCGCGACGTGTAAAAGTGCATTTAGACTCATTGCTGGCGAGGCGAGTGAGTACAAATGTGTACCGTCTTTAGATTCGTCGAATTGAATGATTGCCGTGCTGCAAGGAGGGGTCATTGAACGAACGCTCGCTTTCGAAACCCTTTATTTAGCACCACCAGAGAGCCATGTCCGATGCTGACAACAACAGCCTACTTATGACAGTCGCTCGAAGCATGCCGGACACGGGACTCGGGGACTGAGGTCAAAGAGAGAACAATATGACGATTAGCAATCGGCAGCGCGGCCGGCGCGAGAAAAACACATATTTTGTCGCCCGCGAGCTTGGAGAGGACCTAGCCTGAGAAGGTTGTTGCCCCTTATCCAGATGGGCGGGAGGATCACCTATTTTATTGCCTATATATACCAGCCTACGCGACAACACGAGTTTCCTAAAAAGTGCAACCAGCAAATCGGGTAAATTACGTCATCTAATTGCAAATGCATCAGTCATTGCGCCGTGATTTATGTTTATGATTTTTTCAGTATATTAACTGTATATAAATGTCATTAGCAATGACGGATGGTTTTTGTTAACATCTTTTTATGAAGAGTATTTGCCTTGAGAGAGGATGCACTTTTATTGACCACTCTTACGTAATTTCTGTCACACGAGCTGTTGGTCTTCGTGTTTGGTACCTACATCTTGGTTTCGAAGCGCCTCTTCCGTCAATACTTGATTCGCCCACCCCACACACACGGTGAAGCGTGCAGAGAGGACGAAGAGGATGCCGCACTTCCGGTGCGAGGGTACTCGGGATGGCGTGAATATTAATGCACAGTGCTCCTTGTGATCGATCTCAAGACTTCTCGGCGTGACAACGAAACAACGCACGCCCAAACTCCTTACATGGAGCCACTGAATACTAACAAACACTGAATTGCCAAGCGAGGAGACACCTTTGAAATGGCGAGAAAATTTTACCTGAGGAGTTGTACGATTAATTAGTAAACCTGAGAATGATCATTTCAAATAATTACCATTTTACGATTCATAATAAGGTGTGTCACAAATTCCAAAACAATGAATGCCAGGCCAATCGCGAGGCTGATAAACCATAATATTGTGAGATTCTGAATACTGATAAACAGCGAATGAGTGTTTTTCCAGGAACAACAAGAGAGACGGTGTAAATCGGTGGCAATTAGTCGTGTGTCTGCAGTCATGTAGTTCCATGTAGTAACATGACGGCATGTGTTATAACTTGACATTAGCCTTGTTTGCTGCTGATAGAGGAAAGCTCGAGAGTCGAAGCTAGCACATCTGGGTACAGTGAGCTTGCAGACTATCCTGGAAGTCGGGAAGGAAATCAGGTGCGTTTTGTTTTTAACTGACTGCAACTGCATCGATGCACCTGCGGCACATGAGGCTCTGACCTTGCATGGATTTTTTGTGGTCGGACCGCTATAGGACTCACCGATATCTATTTCAGTGCCAAGTTTCGTATCTGATAGCCAATTATTCATTTCCTTCTCGGATGGCTCAATGAATATGGAAAACTATCCTTGAAAATCCACTCCGCAATCCTGTAAACACTTCTTTTCGAGCTGGAGAAATTCTATTTTGCTATGGACTTTGGTCACAGATGATACAATACTTAAAGCGGTGCACTGTTTTGTGTGCAAAGAATACAAATCGACAATTTATACTTTCTAATCGCTGATATTCCGTAAGGACTCGTAAAAAAGCTGGTATTACATTTGGTCAGTATCATGCTAGCGTAAAATACATTGCTGAAACCTCCTAACACTGGCAGGCAGTCGTTCATCTCCCCAGTTCTGACGCGAGCCGGTAACAAGGCACCGACAAAGCCAACAGACCTTCAAGTACACCATCGCAATGCAAACATCGTGGCGAATTAGGTAAAGTGCCGCTTCACCCCACTCGACGTCCAGGGCAGAGCGACGCCGACGACACCTCGGGGACACCCGCAAAGTGGCCGCTCTAAATATTGATGACGTAGCGAGTTGAGACGGCGTCGTGTCAAAGGCCATGGCAGGCAGAACGCTGCGAGACGGCGTCGCGGCGGCCGGCGTCGATCGATGCTACCCCAGTATGACGTCACAGTCTCGCCCACGCGAGTAGACCGCGGAGTCGGCGAACGCCGTCCGAGAGGAGGGCGATCTCGACGGGTAATTGGTAGTCGTGGAAGCAATTGAGTGCTTGAAAGGTATCACTTATAGGTTCATTTGCGTTGGCCTTTTGTACGATTTCAAGAGAGTCATGAATGAGAGTTTAATTTCGAACAGAAAGTGACTTCTGTGCCATTAATGATCTTGGCTTGAAATGACAAGATCTTTTTTTTTACATATTCTTGACAACTCTAAGGCCAATCAGAAAAAGTCGCAGAACAGATTTTAAAAACTTTAATCGATTTTTGAACGCTCAGCCTCGACTCTGGGCTTGGATCGTCATTGGCAAGTTATTAATCATAATCATTAGCATATAATGCTATTGATCAGTCATCGGTTGCACTCTGCCGACGAAGGCAAGGCGAACGAGTACGGAATGCATTACGCGAAATGCAGATCGAAGGAACAAACCGACCTAGTTTAGCAACAGCACAGTACAGCGAGACATTCTGAAGGCCACCGCCACAAGACATTTTCCGATGGTGACGAATGATTCGATCTACACTCGGATCTAAATTCACGCACCGAGAGCGACCAATGGGTTTCTATAAAGCGTGAAACACCTTTTCAACTTGGCCACACAAAAAAACGACGACTGTTTGGTGTTGCTTCGTCGGTGAAAAGGGCCCAGAAGATGACAATCTGAATTCATCCTGGAAAGTGGAGACACGAACCGAGACGCTTCGTCGAAAATCTCTTTTCTTCAAGATCTCATAACTCGGCGGTTGCTTCATTCAGCGTACGTTTTCTAAGCGTGTTCAATGTTATATAATTTATTTTCGGAATTCTGTCCTCTTGACACTTTCTTGAACATTTTGTTTTGTCCAGCCTTTTTGGCGATTAGGTCTTGTGTGGAATCATCCAGTGCTGCACGTTGCACTAATAATCTTTTTACGTGGCTCTTTGCTCGACACAAAAGCACGAACGCAGATGATTACGTTGCGACGACTCCGGAGGCAGGAAAAAAATAGTTGTACGATCGAAGATAAGACTTTCCCTGAATGCACTTTCAATTTTCCACTGTTCTTATTGTGAGAATCGTCCACTTACTCCTAGTGACTAACTGTAACATATTCAATAATTGTAAACCAGTTTGTTGCGTTTTCCGTTACTCGACAAAGATAAGTGGCTGAAATAATCCTCGTTTGGTCTTCACAAGCGGAGCGGAGCGCAGCGTGGGTGCGACTGAAATGTCTTGGCGATCAGCCGTGTCACAAACAAAGACAGGCATCCGCATGGCGCAGCCAAAGATCACAAAGTCACCAACGAACGCTACATATCTTGGTAGTCTTGGTTGAAGTAGGTATTCTTCGAATCATTTTATCCACGAGAGAGGGCCAGCTTTGTTCGTCTCTGATAGCGTCGCTTCTCGTGATCGCCGAGGCAAAAGAGGAAGTTCTTCAAACAGTAGCGTCTACAGGACAATGCGAGTCCGGCCGGACACAAAAAACTTAACACGTGACTTTTCAAAGTCGAAGCTCGTGCTTCTAAGTCAACACGACGATATTTTATCACACAGTCACATTGGAATTACGCGAATCATTGTGCTACACTACAAATAAGTTTTCCGAAAAAATCACGACTTTTATGTGGGGCTTTGCGAGTGTTGGCCCGATCGTATTTCACCTGGGGGGACTTTGGAAATATTGGAGACCACCGGGCTCGATAGAAGACCAATGCTTTGATCCGGCATTCGCTGCCATGTGGATTTAGTGGTCTCGAGTCTCGAATCTCGGGCTGCAGAGACGGGCGCTAGACCGCAAACTCGACTAAAAAGTGGCCAAAAGGAAGGAAGCCTCGAATATTTTCATCGACGGCTTCTCTTATTTTATCGTTCTACTTTGGTCGGAAAGAAAAGTCCATGTTGGGACTCGGAGGAAAAGAAACTAGTCGAAGATGATATGCTATTGTATCTGTGAAATTATTTCTATGACATGACCTCTCGTTATTTATATAGCCTAGTCAAGCGCCCCTTCATCATTTATGTAGGGATGAAACAAAATAGTCAATCAGAGTTAGTTTCGCATGGAGAATTTATTCGGATATCTAAAGAGTAACTTCCTTGGGGCACGCACCCTTATTGATCGCGTACACAAATGCCAGACCGCCGACACACGCGACATGTTTAGAAACTAGTACACATTATACCACATAAAATATTTTAGCGCCTATATCGAAAACAACATATACCTACTACTATTGGGGCTCGAACTCTGCCGAGATCACAGAAACAGAGGCAACGATCGCATGCTTCCGACACTTCTTTTCCCACACAATTTGAAATCGATCTTCTGGTAATTATATTCAGGGAACAAAACAAAAACGAACATCACGTTCAGTCACTAGTCCACATTTATTCGGCTAGAAAACACGATAGCTGGTAAAGGTAGGTAGGTATAAGGTAGGTATTTCTACCGTGATGCGAGAATATGCTTTGTTTATCGCTCTAAAAAGCGTGATCAAAGCTGTTTTATGTTTCTACGTGAAATTGCAATTGTAGGTAAGTCCATGTACTCTAATAATTACGACATCATAATGAGTAATTGTTTAAATAATTTGCTATTTTATTGGTTGGTCATTCCTTAACACACAATGACCATTTGACTACAATCTAAAAATGCAGCATTACTTAATAACTTAAAAATAAATTAAAAATAAATTAGGCTTCTGTAAAAATAAGAACATGTCTTCCATACATGGTAACGTAGCCTACCATGCACCATTCGACAACAATAACGTCCGCTACAATAATTCTACGCTAATAATATCATCAAACAGCGTCTTCAGATCCTCGTGGCAGTCATGGGGGTTTGTTAAAACATTTTATGAGCACGCACTCAACTCAGTTCATGGGCGGTATTAGCTGAAAACGGAAGAATGATATTGCTGGTCAAATGTACTTTGATGAAAATCACTGTTCGAATGATGGAAAGAAGAAACAGTCGATGATGATGATGATGAAAGTAAGGAATGGCATAGAAGTGACAAGTTTAGCCACACACAGAGAAGAAATCAATTGATGACGTACTGCAATGGTGCGATATAGAAGACAGTTAACTGAGAAAACGTGAATTGTTAATTATTCGAATTAAATAGAAGTCGTGATAAGTCAGTTAGTGAGTGGTTAGAAGATGAAGACGGAATGAAGTATGAGCGATTGCAGTCGAAGAAAACTGACTCTTAGGTAAAGATCATGGACAGCCCAAACACCTGAGGACGAAGAGAGAAGCGACAGACACAGACTTTCAAACATCGACGTCGCCTTGCGATGTGTTTCTTACCCCAATAAGGCGGTCTCCTCGGGCGACGCGGAGGTCGGCATTTCTTTATTCACCCTAAGAAAGGAAAATGTAAAAGAAAATCATTTAAAATGGCGGTGGCAGCAAAGGATTTCGAGGTGCGCTACACTATAGCAGCTCGATGTTACGTCAAACGATTGCTCGAACAAAACAAAACTTTGCGAAACAAACAGCAAGCAGGCAGTGTGAATGAATGGGACATGATGATGGGCCCATGTGCGGCGCACGTAGCCTAGTGTTTTTTAAAAACGTGTTTGTGGTGAGCGAAAATAGCATTCTGCGGAAAACCAGCTTCACGCTGTAGTTTTAAAGCGGTGCACTGCAATGGAAGTCTCATTATTGGCAGAAAAACAGCAACGAAATCGAATAAATCCAATCAAGTGTAATTCATCCAAGATGGAAAGTGATTGAAAACGTGCTGCGAAGAAAGAGTCAAGAGCCACATCTTCTTGGTTCAATCGGGAATTGCTGTGTGCCTGAAGAATAACTAGCCATGTATAAGTAGGCACTATCTGGTACTAACTAGTAAGTGCTCAGACTAATAATTAACGCAAGTGTAGAAAAACACGTGAAGGAATGAGATTGCTAATAACTACTGCGCGCATCTTTGATCTAGGTAAAGTCAAAGTTATCAAGTACCTACAGAACTTGGCTCGCAACGCAAATGCATGAGCGCCGAGTGTCTGAGCACAAAGCCATACAATTTTCGAAGAATACCTTCGTTTTACAGTTTGTGTAAATAGGTAGGTAATGCAGGTAAGAAGTGATGACCTACAAAAGTGGGGGGTGGCAGCAGTGAACGTAGGATCCTACTAGGATATTGGGGCGAGCTTTAAAATGAAGATTTTACTGTATCGCACGAAACAAAGGCAAACAGAAACTTTCAGGGAACTTTTTGTCGGCGGCAGTCCATAGAGTGCAACGTAGTCGCCGACGATGTTCAATCGATAACAAGGAGTATACGCTTGGAATTGAGCACATTTCGTCTGGACAGCGGCCAATTCTCCCTTAGTTCGGATTTCGGACCGACATTTAACCACGAAAGCTTTCTACTAGCTACTTGGGACCCTATGAAGAGGAAAGACAAACGAACCAAAACGATACTTGACCGAAAGGCTCTGTTAAAAATTCAGGAGACGTGTGTAAGAAGGGTAATTGAAATACTAATAAGTTTCTGGGGGGAGATTTTGATTACCTTATCACCCGTACGGGCTTGTGGTCTCCGTCGTCGCGCATAATCAAGGGGTCTGTGCCTTTCGACGGGGAGCTGGCGCCCCCCGCAAAGCTAAACGCCTTCTTCACCGACTCAATCACACTAAACTTGGCCTCGGACACAGTCGTGCTCTTGTACACGTCGTCGGGCAACGAGCGGTATGACGTGCCTACTCCTGCTGGCATGGTCTAGCCGCAGCTACCCAAACGTGCGCGAAAAAGAGACAAAAAGAACACAAAAAGTGAACACAAAACGAAAATGAAAAACAACGACAAATGAAATAATAGTATATGCAACTTGGTGTGTAGCCTTCATTGCATCATGCGCTATTTGACAGGAGAACGAAAGTAATGTCAAAATTACGAATCTAACTAAGAATTTTCTCGAACTTTTGACTAACAAAGTGCGAGTAAAACAAAAAATGCAAATTTGTTGTAAAATTGATGCACAATTCAAAAGGGCATTCCGTTCGCTGCGAGCAGTGCATGACACAATTCTAGCATGCAAGCATTCACACTTACAACACACAAAATGATAATATACATTTCCCCATTAAAAAACAAAAAACAAACTTAATGGGATCAATAATGATGCCAAAAAATGACACCTCATATGGCGATATATGATTTCTTAATTGACTTTTTGCGATTCAACTCGTGTGGTCAAAATTTAAATGCCACACTTTCGAAAAGGCGTTACCCACGAGACTCGTGACGAAATTCGGAAGCAATCCGTCCAAAAATGAGTCAGTTTAAACCGAAATAACTGGCAAAAGAATGTAAAAAGCGTCGACTTACCTGTATCAAAAGTTAGCAAAAATATTCACACACTCGACCGATGCAGTCACAAACGCGTAGAGATCAATTGATTGTAATCAGAAAGAGATTCTCGAACACACGACCGCCTTCGATCCGTCGCTAGCAATGAATGGTCGACACTGGCTGGGGGAATATAATCTATTTCAGTGCGAACCATACAGGTTGCCAGCCGCCATGCTATTGGTCAAAATCCAAAACCGGTTGACAACCTTGCCAACAAATTTCTATTAATCTTTCGACAAAGTCTTGTCTTTAGACCTTTGTAACCAATTTTATCTCACTGTTTACTTCCTGTATTGATATGTTTGTTGCAAAGAGAGTGTGAACTATTCGATAACGCATGGCAAGATTCTGGGGTTTTTGTATTTGCGTGGTTGGTGTAACTGGTTAATCGATCGTGTAGGTAGCGATCGAGGCGGCGTTGTTCACACTAATGTGTCGACGAGTACGCGATTACTTTGCCGACTTTGTTGTACTAACAGCTTTTAGAGTCGGCCGCTAGGTCGACCTGCATGTCATCTTTGTGAGAAGTGCCCCTTTCGCAATGCAGGCCTCAAGACGTTTCTGCTTTGCGGGTTGTCTAGCTCGAAGGAGAATAAATCTTCAATTAAAAAAGAAAAAAGAAGTATAGACTAAACCAAGCGTTAAAATGCAATCAATTATGATTACTAAAAGAGTGAGAAAAAATGTTAAAGATAAATGGAAGGTTTCTTTGTACTTGTTTCTAGAACTTCGCGATTTTCGTTTCGATCTTTCAAAATTCCTGGGGTCTCAAATTCAAAGTTCAATTTTTTATGACCACAGCGAAAGTATCACTTGGTTTCGAACGTAAAAATATGAAAAAATAACGAACTACAAAGTCGTTCCACAAAAGTTTCAGTAGAAAAGCAACTTTATTGTCTTCGAGCTCCGATGAGCATTTCTACCCAGCAAATAAAAGCACTTCACGGCGATCTACACTGCGCCATGAATAAAGCATCGATTAATTTAAGCTTTATAGCAATTTATAAAACCACTAAAACAAAAAAAAACATCCTCAATGCAGACATAAAGATAATGAGAACTGCGGTAAGAGCACAACAACTTGGAAGCACGATTCCGTAATGAATTAATTTCTTATAGAGTGCAGCACGTGAACGCGGAGGAGCCGGCGTTAGAGGGTGGCGCATCATGTCGACGTCGACACGATCTGCACACGCCGACGCCGGCGCCGCGACGCACATCC
>LVVV01432179.1:0-13825 GCA_001676325.1 Amphinemura sulcicollis
GTTAGGTTAGGTTAGGTTAGGTTAGGTTAGGTTAGGTTAGGTTAGGTTAGGTTAGGTTGGTGAGGGTACACATATTGGCATCCGTGACTTATCTTCAATCAACGTACACGTCCACGTTACGTAATAATTCCATTGTGTTCTTGAATTTTTTTTAAGTCTTTGCAAATGTATGATTGCTTGATTGCTTGATTGCTTGTCGTCAAATCTTTGAAGGGTTAATTGACCTACTTCCTGTTATCGGATAGAGCTGAAATTTGGACTAAGGGATTGTTTCCGGTGACAACTCAGATTCTGTTAATTGTTGATAAAGATGCGTGCAGTGATTTGCCATGAGCCCTTTTAATGTGAAAACCATTGTTGAAATCAAAATGTTTTCCGCAGAAACGAACAATTATTGCAATCCATCGAATAAATGTAGCCCAAAAATTCGTTGCCATGTAACGCGAAGGTCATCAAATCCACGCGGCGAATGGAGCTTCTATCGCCTAGTATCGAGATTCTAGAGCATCGCTGTCTATAAAGACTTGAATCGAAAATTTGGTTTTTTCCCGCTGATTTTTTTCTTTCAACACAGAAGATAACAAAATGGAATTCTTACGTTATCTTTACGTTGATTGTAGATGAGCCATTAGGCATTTTTGTACCAATGTCGCACACATAGGCTCGATTTAAAATGTATTGTTCCTTTCTGACTTCTTTTTCTATCAATGTCAAATCGGGGTTGGAGTATCTGATATCCCTTTATAGTACCTTGTTTTGTAATTTTTATGAAAATTTACTGTAAAAAAACGCGTTTGGACGTTAGAAAAGGATGTTTATAGTTTTGCAATACCCATAGTTTTCTGAAACCCACAGCTAACCTCTAGAAGGCTAGAGCTATTATAAATAATATTATGATCTCCTCAATGACCTGTCACTTATCTTCGTTACCTTAAAAAATGAGATATTTTTTTATACAACGGGACGAAAATTCGTTTTTTTCTTGTACACTACCCTGCTTTAACCATTGTTAAACATATCCTGGTTTAAAAGCAATTTAAATAAAGGCGACTGGGTATCAATTTGAAAGCAGAAACGTAGTTTTTTTTTTAGTTTTCTCAGACTTTCTTGTTTCCTTTTCCTCGCTCGTTACGTCGAAAGCAGCGAAATTGTCAAAGAATGGTTTCGTTGTCTTTGTTTAAATTGCACAAAAGCTTCCTCCAAATTGCCGATTAGGAGTTTTCTACATGGAGAATTCACCGACGCCTCTGTTTTTGTCTAAATGGCCATGCACAATATAGCCATGTACGAAGAGAAAAGTAACAAAGAACTGACGTGCCCAAAGATCGCTAATTAGGTAATCTAAACGCACTATTTACAATTCGAGCCTGAAATAGATAATACAATCTTTTTTGTTCACAATGTCGTTGTCGATTTAGCACAAATTGCGTATGCTTTAAATGTGCAAAAAGTATACGAATTTATTGTTTGACAACAACCGGCCAGAAAAACCTGAAATCGTGACAATAACAGGTTAGGTCATGGGGAACGAGTCCAGATTCTAGGCCTTTCAATGATGTTGTATCCTCTCTATAATGACCTTGTTTTAAAAAAAAGCTATCAGTCCAAAAGTAGTCCTTACCCGCTCGAGCCCCGAATTATCAGCATTCCACGCTATAACGGGGATGCCGAGGTAGCCTGCCAGTTGCAGGAAGTATTGCGCAGACGCCGTGCTCCTTCCGTAAGTCTCGTAGTTCATTAGGTATAGGATGGCTGACACGTTCACGGATAGGAACTCCTTGCACAGCGAGTTCAGGATCGCTGTCGGAGAAGAGACGGTAAGGTTAGCAGTGCACGAAGATAATATTATTCACACTGTAAGCATAGACATGGGTCAGGATCCTTATAGACGGGACCGCATTTGATGGACGACTTGGCCATCTTATTGCCAAACTTGACAGCTCCAAACAGTTGCTAAACAATAGTGAAATGTGCTGCTCAATTAATCATATAATTAGTCCTGTAATGTAATTACATAAATATTTCACTTTAAATACTAGGTGCTCGAAATTTCCATCACACTTATTTGATTGTAGAACATGGCTGCTTCAGCGATGAACGCAGATTAAACCTCAGTTCCCTGCCTAGTTAACCGTTTTAACCCTATACGGTGTGTGCTTTAATTATGACCTCGTGAGTAGCCTTCTTGAGATCCAATGTTGCTCAGAAAACTCGATGCTGTTATCGGAAACGTGGTATAATGGATAAGTTTGCACAAGTACCGCGTGGATTAGAAATTACCCGTTTAAAAGTCACCATCATTCAGAGAATTTTAAAACTTGATTTATAGGAAAATTCGGTATCACCATTAGGTTTTATTAGTCTGATTAGTGAAGAATGCGTCCAGAATCTTGTATCAATTCACTTCCATCACAGAGTAGTATACTACTCTGTGCTTCCATGGTCTTAAGGTTTAGTATTGAGAGCGGGAGATCGACTGCCCGGTTAGCAAGGTCATTGGCATGTGACTTCGGTTGGAGAGTGCTGGGTGGTTGACTAGCTATGTTCGAGTCAAACCTAGCGTACCAGAAATAGTTCCAAAGCACAACAAGTCCATGTTTACAAATGGACCAATAAATTTATCCATTGTTAACAATGTTAGCCTTGACTGGAGGACGTGTGACATAAATCACATTGGGAAGCGAATTTTGGAAGACATGGAAAAATAGGTAGGTCGATATTTTAGTTCAAACTTTTGCTCTGGTCAAATGTGATGATGATGATTAAACGTATTTGGATTTCAACGTCAATTGCAATGACCACACCTCCAGCCATAAACATTTGAAGAAAATTTGATTTTTTATTTACATTTTTATATTTTATTTATTTGCTGTTAACAAAGTATGCTTTGTTTTAACAATTTTGTAGTTTTTCATCATACATGATTTGTAAGAACCAGGGAAGTGGCCGTAGTCTTGTCTATAAATATTAGGCTATGCTTGTATAGCACCTTGTGCAGCACACTTTAAATTATGGCTATTCCGATCACTGCAGTATTTAGTGTAACTTTAGACCTGTGTATCAGGCGAAAGTGCTGTCAAGCGCTGTTGGTGCACAAAAAGTTGTTATGAAAGAACCTTCGAGTTCTTTTAACTTACCTGATAAGATAAAATAGCTGGAAAACTAATTTTTGCAATATTTAACCATAAAAGCAATTATGATGTTGGCCGATTGAACTGGTTTTCTTGGAGTTCGAATTCTCATTGCCCCTTGCTTGTAGCAGCAGAAAATAGAGCGATTCTAGAAATTCCTGGGCATTGACCTCACAAAATAGTAAGGTTGTGTGCCGAGATCTGAAAACGTCTATGTGAGACCGCAGACTGCATCTGCTGCTGACGTGTGAGGTACCTCGATTTTCTGTTCAAGTTTGCTAGTGTCGAGTTTGCCAAAGATTTCTAGTAGCAAACGAAGATAGCATAGCGTCTATGTGCAACAAGATAGCTTTCGTACGCGACGGTTTACTCTGTGTTCTCTACTTTTCCCTTTTTTAAAGTTACTTCGAAAATGAAATAGAAATTGAATGAACTTTCGAAGGAGCTTCTCTCCTTGCAATGTTCGGATAAACTTAGAATATTTAAAAAGTCAGATCGTTTCCACATGCAACTGATGTAAATGTATGTATATAAATACTTAGTTTCTCAAACCATATCAGAGTGTTGGAAGTTTCATAATCCAAACTAGTTACACAATCTCCAATCACAAAGTTTACGTACATTTCACAGAATAACGAGAATAAAATCATCTATCACAGCCAGCTGGTGTTAATTTGATAAAATCAATCTTAAATCCTCATCAAAACTACTAACGAGGCAATATCTCTTCGTTCACAACCTTGTTAATTTCGCCTAGTAAGTTTTAATTGGCAACTAAAATTCGAACACTGACAAGTTCCAAGCAACACTAAAGGATACTTGATCCTATGGTCCAACTAATAATGGGCGACCATCTAGCAGGTCTAGCTCCCTGGTTGCAATGAGGTTGTGGTTGTGGCTTACGGGGGCCGGGAGGTCTGCCCTTTGAGCCTGGTCAGCTCTGGTCACCACTCGTCATATGAAGCCTCTTATAAAGCTGAGAGGCGTTGTTCGTGCTTTGTAAGAGAATTACATTTGACAATGTCAAGGATTCGGATGGAAAAAGCTAGGTTTGTGGGAATTCGAAATGGTGAGATTAATTACTTACCACAGTCACTATCCTTTGTGCTTTGTGGTTTCAATGAGATACAAGAATCTAGTGAGAAAATAGTGTGTGTTTTTGTGATGAGAGGCTGGCAATAAAAGTTCAATTTTTCTCTTGGAAATATGTCGTAAAAATGAGAAGACATCTTCTACGCGATATTTATTTCTTCCTTTTTTGCAGCAGACGCTATTGAACATTCAGCTGTTTATTTTCTCGACAAGTCTCTCTTTCTGCTGACCTATTACTGGAGAGTGTTTTATGTTTTTCCCCTTCCCTCTTTTACCAATATTTCAAGACATACCTACGCGCTGTTCGCTTGGTATTACTGCTGGGGGCCAGAGTTGTCAACAAGAATACTTATGCTATAGTGATTACTTATCTATTAAACTATAGAAAACGAAGCCTACGATTCGAAATCGTGTAAGTAGCGGACGATTTGTGGTTCTGTGGTCAAAACTTATCTGTCTTGAACTATATCTCATCTTGGTTGGTTGATCTTGCGGTGAATAAAACAGAAAAAGAAAGAACTCGGTAAGCTGAAAAGTTTGGGCCTCTTGCGTGGGCAGGAGACATGCGTGAGATGCTGGCTTTTTGTCAGTTCACTTTGAAACTTCCAACTATGAAAGTAGGACGCTTGAAGAATTCAGCTTCCCGTGACAGGCTACAGCCAAAATCGGACTCAAAGAAAAATGGACATTCATATCAGACAGTCGTGTAATGTAAATTGCGCTCATTTCGTTTTATGTCATGTCGTCAGTTTTTGCATATTAGATTTTTTCTCCGCCACACAGTCATTTAAAAGACTATAAGAAGTTATTAAGATACTTGCGTGTTCTCTGTGGCTTTTTTCTTTTTTTTCTTTGTAGTTTCTAGCAATTCCATAATTCTACTGCTGATGACTTTTATAAGTTTTTGTAAAAATATAAACACATAAGAAAACTATCACAGTTATTTAAGACAGACGAAAAGAAATGATTATTAAGGTGCACGAATTCTGAAATCGCCTTAGTAGTGAGATAACTAAATCTTCAGCTGAGGTTTCAGGAACGCGAATTCTCCCACGGGATACGATGCTCGTTCTATACGGTTCTCTTCCCGAAATGCTATCACGTTTCGGTCGGGAATTTGTTCGAGAATTCACCACCTACCGGTTAGATCCATCAATAAACGCCTGAATATTCACTAAGTTACAACAATTTCCATCCATGATTGATAGTCGACAATTCACTCTCAGCTACTACCTTTTTCCCGCCCACGCAGGAAATTCGATTTTCAGCCACATTTGCGAACGCTACGCAATGGTAAATAGTACGTCCATTCTCTGTCTTTTCTTCACTGGAGCACGATATCGATTTGCTTCTTTAGAGATACTTCGAATTCAACTAATTACAAACGTCGCGGCACAAGTTGAAATGGAATTTCTCATCATAAACCGCTTCCGAGCAATCGGCGCTCAGATTCACCAAACGAATAGAGCACACTTTGACAAGATTAAAATTAGCAAGTAAGAAGCTACCCTGCCAATTGACTTCGAAAACGCATTTACTGAGACGACATACAGAAATCTATCATATTTTAAAAAGTATGCTTGAAAATATATCTTATATTTTAGTAATTGATAAATTATCGGCTAATGGCATGATTTCAATGACGAAATGTGTGTCAATGTTTAAACTGTACACGACTTCTCGTTGAATATGTCACTTTTTTAAAATCCTTCACACAATTTGTGGGAGAATGTTGACGTTACTCGAACTCTGCGATCATGTCTAGTACAAATAGGCAAGGTGTCACGGGTGAATTGTTTAGCTCGTGACTGGTTTGTTATGCTTTTGTTTGTCATGCCTTTGTGACAACAATACAAGCACACGAGTGTGACATATAAATCGAAGCTATCACATTTTGCTACAGTTTTCAGAAGAGTTTTTCAATTAGAAATTTTCATTAATCCTAGTTGCGTGGCAGGCTGTCAGTTTGATTTTTTTAAATGTTACAGCTTCCTGGATAACCAGTTTTTTGTAGCTAAAAATAGGTTTAAAAGTGTCAATTTATCAGCTATTTGATTAAGCAGATTTTCAAAAAAATAGTAATCGCAAAGATCGCAAGATTACAGGATCATGGATCTCTTTTAACCATGTAACAAACCAAATTCAAAGAGACTAGATAACCTTGCAAATAAAACTAAAAACTAAATGCAATCCCCAAAGTAAAAAGCATCATTACGCTAACAACACGCCTTATAAGAGACAAGAATTCTTCAAAGCGTTTCTTTTTCATCAGCGCAATTCTAACTATCACATGTAATACGCAACATTTATGCACATATTGAATATATACATGCAAGCCACGTACACCATCAACATATTTGCGATTGAAATTATAAATTTTGACAGTATTGTTCTCGTCGGAGTGCTATCGTTGTCCGTTCCCGCCCCTACAACAGTCAATGTCCTGTATAAACTTTCCTCTCCAATGACTTGCAATCATAAATCATGAAGAGCTGAATAGATCCGTTGGTCGAATGTATTCAGTGCTTGCTATCATCAGCAACAGCTCACTGTTAGCTTTTTCGTCTCAATGGCCCCATTTCGCTAGCATTCTCGGCTCAGCAGTTTGCAAGAGCAGTGCCTCGAAAGATAGTTACAAGATTCAACCTCACTTTGATACGTTTGATTGATCTTTGCAGATGTAATGCAGAAAATGAGATCCTTTTAAGTAAAGAAGCTACATTTTTCATGGACACATTTGACCTCTTAATTTACACTATGGATTACTTGCAATTACTTCAAAATCTTTTATTCATCAAAGAGTTCTTCTGAAACTTAAATATAAGATAGAGCTTTTATACGGAATTGTGATGATTAAACAAAAATTCTACAACCGGATAAAAGAGAATGCGGTTAAAATTGTGACCAATTACTTGGCGAGAAAGTTTTGATTCAGATCTTCAAATCTCGAAAGATTCTTCTTTGGCACAGAAGTCCAATTAAAAGTTTCGAAGTTAATGCGGTCGAAACAAAGCATAAACTATTTAGAAAGCATGTCTTTTTGGCGCGGCTGGACGGGATGCGGTTTAGTTGAAGGCTTTTTAGGAGGTGCTGAGGTTGTTTGAACTTCGGGCTGCGTTCAGGGGCACAAGATGGAGGTGCCGTGTTTGTTCTGCAAGTTGCGTCTATGGGGGTTTGTTCCACGTTCAAGGATTGTTCTGAAGATTGTGTTTGTATTCAAATAATCATGATATTGACTTTATCAACTTTATTTATGATAAGAATTATCTGTGTTTGGAGTGCTTTTTAGTGCTTTAATTTCTTGTCGTTCTGTATGATTGCTTATGTAATCGAAAATATAACTCAAGAAGAGAAAATTAATTCCTCGAGCGTCCTAAAAAAATTGCGTCTCAATACGGAATTCTAAGGAAAGAGATCGTTGAATTGCTGTGGAGGTTTGTTATGATATTGACTATAGAGCATTGTAAATAAAATATGCCATTCCATTTTGTTTTCCTTCAAAATTTAAACGATGATAGTTAAGTAAAAATTTGGTATTCGATTGCAAAAAAACCCTAATTTTTTGTCTTGCAGTTTATGAAGCTTTATTTCCACCTTTTAAAATAAAATAAAGTTAATTGCCAGTTGTTACTCGTTTGTAAAATTGTTCTCGAGTTTTACTATGAAATAATTTACTGAAGGATTTAGTTAATCACTCACACTGCTCCTCATATGAGCTATCAAATCCCGCATTTCTCTTGTGATCGTTTGTCAATAAAACCGCAGTACAATTACTAATGGAATGTATCTAACCACATTTTCAAACGCATCATTACACTCATCATTATCAAGGAGATCATTCTATTAAATTGATTGGAAAATGTTGGTGCCCGACAAAATACAATCAAGTTTGTAAAGTACTAGGCTAATTTGCTAGCTATCGTCAACAATTACGTAGCGCGATTGAATGCACAATGTCATACTACAATCATGAACACTAGGAGCAGTTCAGAAATCACATTTTAACGCGCATACCACTGAGTTTGATGGAATCATTTCGATCAACAGAGTTGTAGTTTGATAGGGGGGTGGCTAAACTTGGTTTCGAGTGTATAACTGTTTTGAAGGGTATCCATAAATAAATTTTAAGTGGCCAATATATGCTCTGCCTCTCATAGGTAATCACATTTTGCACTGTTTTAACAGTTCAAGTCTGATGTGTACCTAAAACATGTCGATTTTACATTAAAATGTAGATCCACTTGACCAGTTGTCTTTGCTAATCAGTCGGGATAATAATAGAAAAAGTGTGATTAAGTTTGTTTCAAATTTACTTTTTTAGGTGATCTGGATTTTCTTGCTGCACATTGTATTGAATTTAGATGAATGGTTCAATTAAAATTGAAAGCTTTCTAAATTATCCTTTGTGATTTAAGTTTCAAGACTCTGGTAGCAGGAATCAGTAAAAATCATAAAGGGCATTGTTCCAAGTGAAAAATAAAGAAGTTAATGGCTTCATTGTCCAGGTTCTTAATTACGATTTCCTAGATTCATTTTCTAATACCACCAGGGTATTTCTTATTGCAAAGGCGTTTAATTGCTTCGTAATCAACTTTAGGAAATGTAGGTTTCTTCTTCGAAGGAAAAAAAATCGAACCTTTTCTCCGCACGTTGAATCTAAATGAAACATCTTCATCAGCACTTTGCTACGGTTTCGTTTCCCCGATTTAGAGCGACAGTTCTATTTTGGTATTTGCATCGAGAACAATATATTCAGCACTTCCAATGCCTAACTTTAACGCTAAAGTCTCTGGATTTTTAATGCACCCATGAATATTTCACGCGACAAGAGAGTTCCATGTTACCAACTCTATTGTGATACTACAAGTTGAAGAAATGCATGTAAAGTTAGGTTAAAATAGACATAGACTTCTTCTCTGATGTATGTCTATTTTCAGTGTTCGCAGAGCAAATTGTGGTCATAAATATTTGAGTGTTTTTTTTTTCGGCGCCTTTATTGGTAACTCATAGAGGCGTGGCGGTGTAAAATTTTATCGATGGCCCCATGCGTGGCCGGGTGAGAAAATAGAATTTTTAGATTCTTGTCGCGTTCCCGGGAAACAAACTGAATGCATGCTTATGCGATATCGTCTATAGTTTCTACGTCTAATCCATGTGACCTCTAGGCTTGAACCTCCCGTGAGATGTAAGTATGATTTTATCACACTGTTACCAAAAGGAGCCAATATATTTTATTGCTTTTTCTATTTCCAGGTTTCATCATTTTTCTAGACCAATGTGAGTTTCGAAAACGATTTTTCGAAAAACTTTTATTTCTGTTAGCAAGTGATGGATTCAAGTGTTGTACGTTTCTCTTTTTAACTATTTCAACTTAATCTTCTGCCAGGTTTCGTCTCTTGACAGTTATTAGAGTTTTTTAATTAATTTTAGTTTATTTCCTCGAAATACGAGAAAAAGATTCATGGCAGGGCTTTCAAGCAATTTTCACGCTCCTTCTTTTTAATGCACATTTCACATTAAAAGGTCGCAATTTCTTTGAAATAATTCTCTTCCCAGCTGTTACCCAAATATGGCTACTCTGAAATGAACTCTTAAAAATCCTGGGATTTTTAGCTTCAACGTAAAACTTAACGCTCTAAAAACGTCGCTGCTGCAATGATAAAACTGAACAGTTGGGCTCATTTTTTTGCTACAATTCACATATAACATTTTATTACCATCTATAATCCAAGGAAATTCTTGTCTCGTTGCAAAATTTTATGTATTGTAGTTATATCATCAGCTAGCGAGGAAATGTGTTTTCCGCTATGCTTACTAGAACTTTCCTACGCTGCTCAAGAGGCTTTTCCTACACTCATAGCTGAGCGCGGGAAAATATTTTCCACGTCTGTGTTTTTTTCCCTTCAACGCTCAAGCCCTTCAAATTGACGCACACAGATGAATGGTTGTATGAGATTCCTGTCTTCTCATCTGATATGCAAAATAAAATGTAATGAAAGGTATAAAAATTGTAAAAATATTGATAGTAAGTACGCTAGAAAGGTGTAGTTTTCAACGTGCCCTGAGTATTAGGTTCAACTCAGAGTATGCCAGAAAACGTACACAGCCCCAAGCAAACCACACAT
This sequence comes from Amphinemura sulcicollis, assembly GCA_001676325.1. Classification (NCBI taxonomy): domain Eukaryota; kingdom Metazoa; phylum Arthropoda; class Insecta; order Plecoptera; family Nemouridae; genus Amphinemura; species Amphinemura sulcicollis. The sequence goes on from LVVV01432179.1 coordinate 10,349, forward strand.
GCTTATTTTACATAAACAAAAGTATTCTTCAGTATGAGAATGAAGCATAACTGCCAAAAGTTTTAATTGTTTTAAAAGTTTCCCAACAAAATATGATGTAAAAAACCCCAGCGTTGGCCTGCTTGCTAAAGCAGGAATGCTGACAGAAAATTCACCATTGAATGAAACTTTTATATATTGTTCTGTTGAAAGTCGCGCGGGAACCGCTGCAGAAAGAATTCCATGCTAGCACTCAGCTTTCAAGGAACACTCGAAAAGATATTTCATTAGTTCGTTTCTTAACACTCGTGGGTGTGCCGGAAGGGATGACAGGGTGTAAAATATTTTATAATGAAATTCAATTATCTGATTTTACTAGAGAGTGTTACTCTCTTAGATTGGGAGAATGACAGTTGTTGAATATTTACTGTTAAAAGGTAAACATATGATGCTGATTGTTTTTGTAGCTTAAGCTCTGTGTTCTCGATTTTGCTGTAAGTTTTCTGTGCTACGCAAGAGGTGTGAGATTCTCTAGTGAACTTTGTATTGGGTTATGTGCTCAGGCAGAGTAAAATACATTTAAAATATCCTGCCATTTTTACTATGAAGTCAAAATGAATGAAATTCATGTTCTCATATGCTAAGACATACTTTACTGAAAACATGCTTCAGTCAAGTGAAGGTGTAAAATTCCCTTTTTTTAACATTGTCGTGAAAATTGCCGGAGTAAATGACTTAGAAAAACATAGTGGATGATATCTACGAAAATGTTTTACACCAACGCATCTTCCGTCATTTTTCTTTCTCCTTACCCCAGCTGTCACCTAGTCATTTTTCCCCCATGAAAGCTGACACTTTCAACTTTTTCAATACTCTTTTCTCGATTTTCAGGAATAAAGCTAGGAAAATAATAAATTCGTCTTATTGCAATTTGTTAGCTTGTTGGCTCAAGCTTATTTATGCGAGATTTTGACAATGACAAAGAGAATTACTTGGCGATCGTCTCCTTAGCTGTAAGTAACAATAAACGATCAGTCGTCTAAGACCCAGTGGACTGAACTGCAGTGGCGTGCGGTGGGTTTGCTACTGTGGGAAGCAAAATTGCTAAGATTTGAAACCACACACTTTGCGCCCGAAGGGCAAATATTTAATTTTAATTTCAAAGATGTATAACATTCGTTTAAAAAGTTCCGAAAATCATTTAAATCTCATCAACATACGCCCTTCGGGTGCAAAATGTGTGTTTTAAATCTGTATTCATATGCACCTTCGGTGCAAAGGCGCTTACGCGCAGAGTGTATGTTTTAAAAACTTTCTAGTATGCCCCTTCGTTGCAAGCGTAGCGCCCTACGGCGCTAGTTTGCTAAGAAAGTAATCCTTGCTTTGCTTACAAGTACTGCTCACCACTGGTGAACGACGTAGCTACATTTTCCGCACTCCTTAACCTCACAACTCACTGAATATTGTTCCAATAAACACGCATAGATCGTGGTTAAAACTTCCATACCAAAACGTACCTAATGCGTTACCAAATTGAAATTTAATCCACTCACTTGAATGTAAATAATACCTCACGTTGGCAGTCAAATCGAGATTGAATTCCCATCGATTGCAAACACCACAAAGCTCCACGGTTGATTTTGCATCGGATACTTAACAAACAAAATCCTTTCCCATTTTATCCACTTTATATCGACTTTCGATGCTTTCGGGTTTTAAAGGTATTAGTGCCTGTACCGTATATAAATCAAAACTGAGATTTCTGAGTCTCAACACGAGACCAATTCATCATTCTACTCCCTATCTAAGTGTATGCATGTCTTACGCCAATTCTAAGCTACATGTCAATGAAGTCAAGTCGATATATCGATATCGATGAGAATCCAATAACTTTTTAGACACAGTCACATGGTGAGTTCCCTTTTGTCGTGCAGCACAAATTCAGCGAGATTTTTGTTGCCTCCGGGGCAGCGTATACATATTCTGTAGCGAGAGTTCAATCCCTCGCCGCTGTTTTGTTTTCTCTGAAATTAACGTGCCTCTTTATCTGAGATGCCCGCAGGTTGCTCTGCTCTTGCCCGTACCTTTTAAAATATTGAAATATACCGAGCTTATAAATAACGAACAGTGAGTTTCAAATACATTAAGAATATGAACTATCTATAGATATAACTTCCTTATTTTTATTTTTATTGCCTTCAAAATCCCCTGAAGTCTCCTACGCAAGAATAAGTATGCAAGTATAAGCATGTCCCGACCCATGATGTCATGGTTTTGAGTATATTTAACGATATTTTCTGGTTAAATTTTTAGCCCCAGTTTTCATTACTTGGGTAAAAATTTAATAACGGTCCCATAATATTATAATAGAGGTCCCAAATTTAAATCCTTGATTCTTGCAATTCAATTGACGATTGTGTGATTAAGCTACCTGATTTCTAAATAGAATGATCAAATGACCGATACCATGCACTGCCAAGAAAATTTAGGTGTAACCATAAACGAATAAAATAATAGCGATATTAAAAACGAACTTTCGAATTCGACGCCACATGGCCTGTGTTGAAATTGGTACGCCTGGAGATGGATCAGCACTTTTTGGGACTGATGTTGGTGACGGTTTAACACGGGCTGGGAAGTGTAGGGCGCTGCTTGACCCAATTCCAAAGCGCGCTCCCTGTTTGCCACCCCGGCATTGCGAAAAAGGGGGGTGGCTGGAAATGTGGGGTGCGGTAGCGCCGGGGCGAAATGAGATCGCGCTTGTTGCACGGATTCGTTTTAACCAACTTGGTCATTTAGATTTAGAGTCGGATTTTCAGTGACAAATTTGCAAGGATTATATTTGTAAATCTACGATTTATGAATATGATGGCTTGTTTTGTATCACTTCATTTCATGAAAGCAATTTACATCTGATTAATGATTAACTTTATGGCATCAGTCTATAGAATGTTCAAGCTGTACGGGAAAATTGAAAGCGTAATTAATAGTTTGCTGCACCGGATTTTCAAAGTTTTCCTTCATCAAATGTTACCCCTTGCCGCAAAACTAATTCAAAAGATAGCCAAAACTCAAAGTTTTCTACTGAACCGCTTTGCTGAGCAAGTTCATATTTGTTATGTTATTTGTGGCATCTATTGGTGTTAGCTTATACCAAAGGAATGATCAAAACTTTTGAAAAAACTTGATTTTTTAGTAGGTTTAATTAAATGAGATCTTAGTTCCTTTTTAGCTCTATAGTTTAACTAAAACTACAAATTTCTGTTTACGCTGAGAAAACTCACTTCTGTAAGCGCTAAACTTTAAGAGGAGGGTTTTAGTCTTACTTTTTTACAACAAGAATGACATTGATTATACTCACGTTTAAAAAGTTGTAAGTTAAATACAAGGAGTCGATTCTGCTCATTAAAAAACAATTTCATTTAGGAATTGTCGTGTTTAGGCCCGGTATTACAATCTCGGAACAACTTTTATATTTGTTAGGAACAAGGGATCACC
>LVVV01432180.1:0-13856 GCA_001676325.1 Amphinemura sulcicollis
ACTGAGAACCTGTAAGACGGCTCAATTAAGGGTAGACAAATTAAAAACAAAGTGTTTGTTAAAACTTCAGTATCTACCCTGGCCACGTTGTGCGGCTGAACCTGGCTTTCAAAGCGAACTTGTCCTCTTACACTTTCCGAGTATTTGTTTTCATAAATAAAAATACAAGCCACCTATTTTTACATATCCTTGTGCCCTACAGGCTAATTTGAACGACTTATTCCTCATTTTATAAACGCCTTGTGTAAAAAATTGAAATAATAATATTTGCATTGATGTGATCGGTATCGGTGTTCGCTTTTGTCACAAGTCATCTAATTTCTCTTACTTTTATTGTAATTACAGCAATATTTGTCTGATTGAACCAAAACGAAGAAAACGGCATCCTCATACTTTTTTCAGTGAAAAACTGTAAGTTATTGATTTGATATGATTTGAAAGTTATCTGTCAGAGCGTATAGGAATCGGAATATTATCTAATTCAATCCTATTGAACATAATACCCCTAGACTAGCATTATCCTATCCTTATTTGGGGTGAGTTTGTGAGAGTAGGGGTAATTTATGAAAAAAACTCGGTAAAAATCATCTGACTTTCACAACAATTCCTTACCTCCTAAAAACTGACTAACTTGACAAGATATCCAATTTGATAAGAGAGTAATTATGGATATATGAATTAAATGGCATTATTTACTAAATTCAGAGAAGGAATGAGTTTATTTTACAAATGAAATCGGGCTCAAATCGTGATTTACTTTTGATCCGATGACGTTTTAACGTCGATGTTTAAATGGCCTGGTGACCGCCTAGCGTTATTGTTAGTGGTGACAAGATACTGCTTTATCTCTGTTTTCTTTCTCTAGGCATTCAGCAGTATATTAGCCTTGTGTTGATTTATTTGTCACTTTTGAGAATCACAAATTACTACAATACAGTTATTAAATACAATTTAATACAATAGATTAAACAACTGAAACAAAGCTCTTTTTGTATCGGTTCTGCGAAATGCCCCCTCCACGCTGCCCAATTGCACACATTTTCAACTCAAGGTAGTATTTAATTTGTATAGTCTTTCTCTACGTGTACCTGAGGGCCAAGATGTTTTACGTCAAAATAAGAAAATGTTCAATTTCTGACGAGATTCTTAAAACGAAAAACGAACAAGACATTATCAAATCTTTTTCAAATACCTCTTGGGGCTCGTATCGGTCAAAGTCATCTAAGATGCTTGCAGGTCGCCTTGCAGCTGACCAGCCGTTAAACCATACAAATTCAATTTTAATATTCAATATTAAAGATAAGGCTTATTGATTGATGTAGGATAAATTTTTTACTTCTAGGTTAGTTGTACGAATAATTCAGGGTTAATATAAAATGGTGTACAATAAAATGAACTGATTTCAGCTTGATTACAATTTATTAAACTGTTTTAAAATAGTAGGTACTGACGTTAAAGTTAATTAGTATCATATTCTATCAGTACATGCATTGAACAGAAAACACCTAAACACTATAAGGAGGACTTCTTATCAACTACTTCTGTCTTATCAGATTGAACGTCTGTTTAACGCAACTTTACTTATTCAAGTCTCAGTGACATCCACACTTCAAATGCAAATGGTAGTTAAAAAATAAAAATTATTTAATTTGCAACACTCAGAAACTGAACATCTCTCTTTTGGACATGTGAGACGACTCCATATTGAACAGACAAGACAAAACCAGTTGTTGCCACGTGCCACTGTGTACAGCTCGAACAGGATTTCAATATTACACTTCTTTGAACACTTTGACCTTGCTTTGACTGAAAATACTGTGTCTAATATATTTAAATTTTTAAGTTTTTCATGCAATACCGATTATGCAATATTATAGTTAACATATAGCATTATTTTCTCAATTTTTTTAATTGTTACTCTTATATGTTCCAATTTTGAATTGCTTTGGGTCGATAAATTTGAAATCAGAATTGGATTGGCGTTTCTCGGTGGAGGTGCCGTGTTGGCTCATGTCACCTGTCATCTAAACTTGCTGCTTTGTACTCCTTTATTACAGCAATATTTGTGTGATGGAAACAAATAAATTAGTAACGGCATCCTCATTATCTTTCTCAGCGAATTGTCAGATATTGATAAAATTGTTTCGTCCGATAGATACACCCTATCCCTTTTGGGGGCGAGTTAGTGAGAGATAGGGTGTTTTAAGGGATAGAAATAAGATACCCATTCGTATCTGAAGCAATGGCCTCATGATGATAGCAACTGCAAAGTGTAGGTACTTCTGAACAACCTAACCTTGTGTAAGGTGTGCGAATTATGTTTGAATAAATTATGCAGCTTCGTGCAACTCATGTCACATGCCGAGAAATTCCTTCCCTAGCATCAAATAACAACCAGGGAAGGCGATAAGAGAGAGGTTAGTGATTACAGGTCTAAATTATAGATTCATCTATTTGAAAGATGAACAGAGTTTAATTTTCACGTTGATATGCATCGACTTTATAACTGCTCAAATAGTTTTTTTATTCAAAAACACATTTAAAACCTTAAAAAATGATCTAGATCCAAAATTTTATCACTGCTCGAAACGTAATTTATTTTCAAAAACATTTAAACAGCATAAAAAATTACCGAGATCCCAAATTGCAGCACTCATATTTTTGTTGCATCCCCTGTCTGTTGTTACACCGTTGTAACCAAATGGCCTGGTGTTCCCCAGGCGTTATTATGGCTGCTTCATTTCTAGGGGTATTGTCATTGACAAGACACTGCTATCTTCATGTGCATTCTCTCGGCCTTTACAATATAATTTCCATAAGCATTTTTCAAGTCGGAGCGCATTTTTATTTTTAACCAATAAAAAAAGGTGGCGAACTTCACAAACTTTCAATATTTTACTATCTGTTCAAACTAGATTCACAACCTATCCTCTCATCGAACATTTGACCAAATGTATACTTCAATCTCTGGGGTTGGGGCAGTTAAAATGTTACGCACTTTCTACTTTAAATACTTATAGGTAGAAAACACTAATACTGGTTTATTTTATGCATTACAGCGTCAAAACGATTCAGTGACTGATTGCGTTCAAATGTTCACGGACTCGAAAACGGCAGAGTTTCATGATTTGGTTATAGCCTTGCTTAGGTTGACCCTGAATCCGGTGGACAACCCCAGGATGTCAGAGGCTCTCTGATTGACAACCTGTTAAATCAATGGATTAATATCTACTCACAAGTACCATCTGCATAGTCAGAATTCGGGGGTATTAACATATTCGGTCTGAGTGTATGGTTAGTCTGCTTATTGATCTTTTCTGTTTTAACAGATTTAAGCTTTTTTGAACACATCTAGTATTTTATTTGAAATTCACAAGTCAAATGCTAACACAGTACATATGGTATCAACAATCAGAAATTGAAGATATCTTTTTGTACTGCCGCAGTCAAGACAAAATCAGTTGTTTGTTCAAATTTTACGAATCATCCTGGTCTTTCTGTACGGTTAAAACATGCTTTCAAAGCGAGGTTAACCTTTTTAACTTACCGCACACTTTCCCGAAACAAATGTTTCGAACACGCCCAATGAATAACACAGAAGACCTTAGTTAATTTTTATTTACAAAAATAAATAGTAGATTGTAATTGCATAAACACAAAAAAGTTGTTGCTGATATTCTGGTATTCCTGGAACACATTTCAAAAAATTCATTACCACAATATGTCGCCCGTATAAAAACTCCATGTTTGTTATCTTTCTATTAAATCAAATCAGTGATTGTACTATCCAGAGTGACAGGTCAATTTCTTGGTTTTCGACCAAGGATTGTACCTGAAAAAACTAACTCAAACTGGGGTTTTTTCAAAACTAGTGCAGAGTTTAGTTAAAGTAAACATGAGTCTTAAAATTCTTATAAGATATGTACCTATCTAAGAAAAAAGTAACATTTCAGTTGCAGCTTGCAACGCAGACCTTATTCATTTTATCAGGGGATCATCATGGTACTTGGCTTGTTTTACTAGATTATTGGATCCTACTAATTACTATTCACTGCAATTGCATTTACTAATTTTATTCTTTGGGAGGAGATTGCTTATTTCAAAACAGCTCTCATAACAAAACTGAACTCGATATGGCGATAGGCGATAAGCGAGTTGCTATGGATTCAGGATCTAAATGTGAATATACACTGACTGCGAAGTCGAACATTTAGTTTAAAGGCTTATCTGCAATCTACTCTAACTTAATGTAAATCTATCCGTAAGCATAAAGTTTGATGTGTGGGTTTTCGTAAGACTCTCTACAATAAACGTAAGGAACGTTTATGTTAATGTTAGGTTAGATTCATCATCAGCCTCATCATCATCCACTCATTCATCGATGCCATTAGACAACATATACTAGTGGTAATTACTTTGTCAAGATACTGCATTATATACTCTGCATTCACTCGGCATGTGACATGCACCTCTTAGATGCTTCTCTGAGAGTATTTTAACAATAAGGAAATAACGTGAACTTTAAGATATTCAATTTATTGCAACCGATACCGAGGTACACTAAAATAATAACCAACTTCATCGGATATTCATCCGAATGCCTAGTGGATCAATCAGATATTGGATTGGGGCGTTTTAAGTGTTACGCATTATCTGGCCTAGCATAAATATCAACATGTTATAGAACACAACTAATTTTGTTTCAAAACATTGCAACGTCAGAGTTAATATCATTCTCATAAAGTCTGGCTTCGAATTTAAGCAAGTTTTTTAAAGATTCTGAAACCTGTGGGCAATTCCTTGCTTTCAGTGTCTCTTTGATTCAATTCAATTCAATTGATTTTATTTGATCATAAAAACCATTACATTATGGCATAAGACAATTCAATTATAAAACTACTAAAAGACCAACTAAAGGTAGATTATAAACAACCAGTCAATTTGTCTGAATATTTAAAATTTAAAAATCCTCTATTAAATAAAATGAAATACTGATGCAATGCTCTCTGATTCGATTGGCTACTCTTTTAAGTGAAGGATTCGGTGCCAAAATTACACTAGTTTTAATTGGCCAGATAACAACTTATCTCCATGGTTACAGCCAATCAGAGACTAGACTTTGTAAACCCCAATCTATCGACAAAGTATGTGCATCTACATAGTCTGCATTTGGTTTTACAACTGATAAAAGTTAGGTCCTTCAGTCACAGGTCAATTTCCTAGGCTTAGCATTAGTATTCATTCTAACTAAGAACTGACATTTCAGTTCCAATGCAGATCCTATCTATTTTTCCTATGATCGTCAAGAAACTAGGTTTTATGCTAGATCCTCTTATTCTCTGTAAGAGCTCTAAATATTAATCCTTTTGGAGGTGGTTCTTCCTTACTAAACATTCCTCATAACTTAAACAATCCCGAAGGCAATCATTGTATTTTCTGCCAACTACCTCTTAGTCCAACTTGAGTTAAAATGATCTTTTTTCTAGTAAAACATTTGTTTACATTAAGAAATATGTTAATTTTGCCAAGTTTTTTTAAAATACAACCCGAAAATGTTCGATTTAAAATTCTATATGTCCTTAAAGATGATCCAGAACTTATCAATATTTTTGCAAACACATATTGGACACAAACACAATTATCGGAATAAACTACATTCACATTTTATTTTTGTTGTAATTGTAAAACGATGGATTAGATTGTCAAGTGTCTTCAGTGTAATGATTTCCTTGATTTACAAGACCCCCCCCCTCCCTCCGACAATCAGACTGCCCTGTGCGCTCATTTTACGCTTTGTATTCTTCGAAATGGAATGTCAAATTGTTCTCAAAACAGCGTTCTTTTGTTTTTAAGCAATTTGGCTCTATATTCGGAAAGCTCCTCTTTCGATTGACTTTTGAAAAGTTGTACCTAGAGTTACTATGGTACCTATGTAATTACTGATATTCACGAAAACACTTGGAAACAAGAGGTGTGATAATTACACAGAGATTGTGTAAAACTGAATGAAAATTATTTTTCTCGCTGTTTAGAATTGTAGGTACATATTTTTGTTTACCTGTCTAACATTTTCACAAAAATCTCTACAAATTTGACCTTTTGTCAAGTAAAAGTGCATTGTAGGCCTTTTTGGGTTTCGCCAAATAAGAACTGCCTGTTTATATTGACCGTTTGAGTGTAATTATATTTTATGATAACCAAATTCGTTAAACATTTTGACACTAAAATTACTGTAATGGGCAGTTACTTTCAAGTAAAAGAGACAGTTTCTGATGTAAAAGTAGTACCAACTGCTTAAAGGTATGAAGATTACTAATTAATATTAGAAACTTTTTAGGAAAAAGTTTTCGACAACCTAACCCCAATTTTTAAAACATTGACCAAAAATGTTTTTTTTTCGTTCTATATCCAAAATTGCCTTTAATCAATTTTGAAATCTCTTTTCATTTATGTTACAATTTTGTAAGTTTGTTAGGTCGATAATGATCTTGCATTGATATTCGGTGGAGGTGCCGTGTTCGCTATGTCACATGAAAAAGTTACAATTCAAGCACAACTTTCTACGTCATTCTGTCGTGACAGCAAAATTAGTCTGATTGACACTAAATGCATGTCAGCGAGATCCACAAACACTTGCCTTGCAAATAAAACTGTCAGATATTGATCAAACTGTTTCGTCCGATAGTTTTGAAAACCGAAACATTATCTCAGAGCTTTTTTTGTCAAAATATAGGTGTCGGAACGCCTTGTTTCCATAGTAAAAAAATAAAACTTAAACCCCCCCCACCCCCCTCAAAATGCACCACACCCTTTAAACGATAATCAACTTTGCATGTATTGTTTTGTTGATATTGGACGCCGTTCTTAACTCTGATATAAAATTATTTTGTTTAGGCGCTTAGGTAAATAGTTTAGTGCCCAGAAAGAGGCGCCGGATGAGCGTTCCGCCACAAAAAGCACTGCATTTTGCACTTTAACTCATGGTTATTATCCACTACCTGCTGGTTGCTGTACTTTGCAGGTGACTGGCTGCATTCTTCTGGGTTGTCTTGGCATCTTTCGCACCAGGAAGAAATCTCGCCTAAAGATGCGCATTACGGTAAGAACTTGTCCAATTTCTCATAAATAATGAAATACGGCCGTTAAAGTGCATTAGTTCTTCGCGGTGCAGTAATATAAAGAATACAAATTAATCTCTAAATAACTATTTACAATTTTAATTTGTAAGTTAAATGGATCAAATTTTATACCTAAGTGGCCTGTGGTTTTTCTTAAAAATTTAGCTGAAATTTGAAAAAACTCCTCAACATTAAACAGTGCTTTTTTAAAAATAAATTTCTAACTTTTTCTTTAAAACGGTTACAGTTCACCTCAGAGAAAATACTTTGAGGCAATTTATTAAAAACCTGGGTACCTTTGTAAAATGTGTTGCACTTAAAACTCTCGAGTCTGTGTTTAGGCAACAATAATTTATAATTATTTCTAGTGTCATGAAGTAATTTCAATTTCAAGTAGTGTCATGACTGGGTTAGAAATAAATATTTTTGACTGTGTATAAATATGAGAGATTCGAGGATGAACACACTTGGTATTCAAAATCTTTTCTTTTATAAAAGTATCACGGCAGGATTCAGTTCTGCTCATTTTTGCTACAAATTTAGAGCCTTTTTTAAAATAAGAATATTCTTGTGAGAAGAGTTGAAGAGTTACCCCAATGAATGTAAAATTAAAATAATGAATATTAAAAAATAGTGCCAGAATAATAAACATGGACTGAGCACTGAAGTATATTATATACATTTCGAACAATAGTCCCTTTATTCGACGTCTTAATCTCTTGTTTTAAGTCACTGGGCAAATACAAAGAAATTTTCATTCGGTACTCATAAATTGGTACCTTTGAATATAAATAAACCTTGTTTAACTAAATTGGGTTTATTTATTTAAATATTAGGCATTTAAATAAGTTTTTTAGAAAAAGACCCTCCACTTCGATCAAATAAAGATAGGAATGGATTAACAATCTGTTTGCAAATTGCACCAAATTTTGATGCTTTTCGGCAAATGAAACTTCAGGTGTTGCAACAGAATTATTGTCCTAGAAAATTATCATTTTCGAAAATAATTATAACGAAAACTAAAAATATTATGAAAGTAATTGAACAGAAATTTGGTGATTTTTCTATCTGCTCTCAGGATCAAAATAAGCAGTACTGAAGTTACGTATATTACGGATAATATTTTTAATTCTTAATATTTTTGTTGATTTTGAATTCCATTAATAATTAGAGGTTGGAAAAATTCACAATATTGTGAATTCAATATAGTTTATCGCTATTTAGCGATAAACGCGATGAAATTTAAATAGCCCTTTAGGATGGTTTTTCATGATTGTGAATCCATGATTCACCTGGACACTTGACACTTTCCCCTTGGGAAAGGGTTAAGTGTCCCGCCTGGTTATTTCGAAAATGTCGGGTTTACAGGTTTATTTTTGTTGCAGTCGGCTGGAATTGTTTCTAGAATTTTGAGAAGCAAGTTTCAGAAATTAATAAATGAAACTTATGACAATAATACAATACTATATAGATAATAATTATCCGCAGACTTAAAAATAATATTTACAAGACGCTGTATGTGTTATATTTATTTGTTTATTATTATTGTTTTCTTCATAGGCAATTTGAAAATCCAGAACCTAAAAATCTCCTTCAACTTGCGACTTCCAAACCTTCTCCTGACGTCATACAAACAAATAATGCAAAAACAAATCAGTCCTATTTTTCCAAGCTACAATTCATAGACAAAAATCCACTGGCAATAATATTTCTCACTCGCTGCAGGAGACCGAGGAGGTGGTCATGGACCTGGACCCCTACCTCGACATCCTGAACGCGGGCACCCCGACCTTCGACTTCACACAGTGGAATGGTGACCTTGAAACCCACCAGTACGCCGACATCCTCGATCTGGCCGACGAAGACCTGTCTGGCTTCGATCTGCTCAACGACGACACCGTCCTCAACGCGCCCGAGTTCCGTTGGGAACCTGGCACGCTCATCATCGAAGACGATTCGACGGCGAAGCTGTACAATTTGGCTGCTTGGACGGCTCACGAAGTCGCACATAGAAGCTTATTGGAGGGCGAACACCACGCGTTCTATAAAGGAAACACGCGCCCGATGCCCATCAAGGAGAAGCAGAAACCTGATTTAGAATGCACATTGTGTGACAAGAAATTTTCCATCCTTACGGCGCTTTACGATCACATCGCCGACCACGCCAAACCTGATCAAATTCCCAGCTGCCCACATTGCGAATTCACGCACAAAAGCGAATCGCAGTTGGTCCGCCATTTTAAGCGCTGTCACCCCGAACAGCTGTTCATCTGTCATTACTGCACGCAAGTGTTCGTCTCGTTTCCCGCCTACGAGTCGCACATAACCTCAAAGTTCTGCCAACAGTTCAGTTGTAATTCTTGTGACGCGTCGTTCGCACGCGCTGACCTTTACAAAACACATTTACGCACACACAATGAGAGAATCGCGAATCGCTGTCAACTTTGCAATACTTCGTACGCAACTAAGGTCAGGTTAGCCCGGCACAAGCAGAAAACGCACAATCGCGCTAGTTGCCGCAAGCGTAACAAAACTCCGTACGCACGGAAGGTCAAATTGGCTCGGCACACGCAGCTTACGCACAATGGCAACTACGCGAATCGCTGCGAACGTTGCAAATCTTCGTACGCGACGAGGAGCAAATTGGCGCGTCACATACGGTTGACGCATGCGCCACATCGGTTTGTCTGCGAGATTTGCGAGAAAAGATTTGTGCGTCCCGATCACTTTCAGATTCATATGCGTAGACACAACGATCAGAAGCCGTGCGTGTGTAACTTTTGCGGGAAACGGTTTTGTCAGAAGAGTGACTTGAATCGACACAGGAAGTATGTGCATTTGGGCTTTGTGCGCAAGCAGAAGTTGATGGACATTTTGGATTGGACCTGAAATAGTTGTTACAGAAAATTTGTACATATTGCACTGTTTATACTTAGTTTAGGATAAAAATATAATATTAATCAGTGTATTTAATTAAAAGTTTGAATGCTAGCGAATGTCATTAGGATTATTTGTAGAGATTTTTGTATCAACAAATTATTCTCAACTCTGTGGTTTAAATTGCTTGCAGGATTACATACATATTAAGTTTGATATTTTTGATTCTAATTAGGAAGCAATCACGATAGATTCTTGTAAATACTCTTTGTTGGAAAATTAATACCTAAATAGTTTAGCACTTTTTGCATTTATTATGAAACACTAAAAAATGATATACATAATAATATTACATATAGTAACTTTAGCAACATCGTTCTTATATCTATGTTAAATGTTTATGTACCTATATTTTGTACAGCATACTGCTATTTTACCGTTTTATCTTTTGCAATCGGCCGTGAGTTGTAAAAAATTCGACGATCATTGTTTTGCAACTAAATTTTCATTGTTTACAATTTTGTTAGTCGTTCATGAACCGGTTATTTTAGTCAATTATTGTATTGCCATGAGAAAATTAATTCACTTTTACTACGGAGAAGTATTGTGAAACAATCCTGCACTTGTTGCAAAATTATTATAATTTTTTGCGAGGTAAGAATGATCCAAGGAACCTTTAGTTTGTTGGCACAGTTTGCAAAATAATATCAAGCTTATAGATTTTGGTTCAGTAGTTTAACAAAATGATGCTACAGTTTTTATCAAATTCCAATTATTTAAACATTGTCTACGCTAGCGTTCGTAGTGGTATTTTATTCAACTGTTCATTTAGGTTATTTTTATTTTCAGAAGTGGGTTGCTTCTTTAGAATCTTATGTCGTTATTTTATTCAGGCAATACAATAGCTACTTGCTTTAGTTAAATCCAGTTAAATATTATTCAAAAAATAACTTTTTTCAATTCAATTACTATGTGTAGGTTTAATAGCAGCTTTATAGTAACACGTTATAAAAGATATTTAAATTAGACTGAAGCTTATTAGGATTTCTTACTATGATGTTTTTATTTATTTTAGTTAAAATGACCGGATGAATTGAAAATTAAGCAATCACATTTTTATTTCAGTGAATCAAAAAGTTATAATTGTCTAGTTTTGTTTGCAAACAAAAATGCGTCCTTGGTAAGATGTTTAATTAAAGTCTAACAAATTCAACTTAAATCAAATTTAATTAAAGTGCATATTAATATATTGTCGTACTGGATACACACATTCGAAATATTATTGTAAATTATTTGTCTGTTTTCTCTATTGTAGTTTTCCTGTGATCCGAAAAACATTCGTTAATAATAAATCGATCATCTTTAGAAACAAAAGCTTGGCTTATAGTCCAATAAGATACCACATCCTTTTAATAAAAGTGATAAAATATTCAGACATGGACATTGGAACTTATTCCAAAAACAAATGCAAAGCAGACTAGTTTCTTTTTCCTTAGGCCCGGTTTTATAATCGAGGAACAACGCTGTTCCTATAAGAACATCCTCTGAACAGCGTCAAAACCGAGGCATGTGATTGGCTGTTGCCATGGTAATCCCTTGTTCCTAACAAATATAAAAGTTGTCCCTGGATTGTAATATCGGGCCTTACTGAATTTCTTATTCTCCCGATATCTGAATCTATTTCTAGTTTTTCTTTAGATTTATATTTACTGCAGGATCTTGTAAAGGTAAAATTGGGATTATTGCCCGAATTAGGAGAAAGGCGTTGATTCCTTAAAATCGCGTAAGCTGAAAAATAATTAACACTTTCACTGAAATCATGGCGATATTTTTCAAATCAACTCCATTTTGTGGTATGGTCCGATTTCAACGTACATTCAGGTGTTATTTCCTTACCATTTGCCTGAAGTTCGGGATGCTGGCAATATTCAGGTTCTCTGATCGTTTGCCATTGACAACTCTCATGTTTTTAAACTTGTTACTGTTTTAATTTAATGTGTTAAAAATATTTAAATATAATATTTAACGTATTTAAACAATTTGGTGAAAGACATATATTACTTTAGCCTGCACAGCATCAAAAGGTTTTTGCAAAATCTGTAAATTTTTGCAAATTTTTGAAAAGTAAAAAATGTATATATATTGGCTGATTCTGCTGAAAATTTAAGCATATTAAGATTAAATCAGAAATATGTGTCCTGCAAATTTGGTTCAGGCATTTGGCCGCTAGAGCGCAAACAGACAAAACGCACCCAAAATACACACTCTCGCAGGTGACTCTTTCTGGGGTAAGTGAAATTGGAGGATCCCTCAGCTTGCCACGCTCATCGATTTTGTTAATGACGTTTTGTTGAACTTTTTATTTCAGTTTTCGACAAAACTGCATAAGTGATGTGTTATTCCGTGTAACAGCCGACGACTCTTGCCTCTTTGTGATTACAGTCTTTTATGTTGATTTTTTGAAGCCTGAATGAAAAGAAAGAGTGAAGTTTTCCCCTGAAGAAAGCCAAAAAGGAGGTCGAAACTTTGGGACATTAAATATACCAGCTACAGTTTATCCACAAAGATTTTGTTCACAAAAACTGCTGTGAAAACTTAATCAACCACATATATAAATATTTCTATGTTCATGGGTATACAGGTGGTAATTTTTAAGGATATATAAATCCCCAGTTTGTGTTATTCCATACACTGTTTTAACGGATTCAAGATAAGTGTTAATGCGAATGATTGTGATTCTCTGGGGGCTGAACCTTGCAAACAATGCAGGAATATGATTAGTAAAACTGAGCAAATTTTGGTCTGTTGGTTAGGCAGCCCGCTTTGCATGATTGTATGATGGAATGCCTAGCTCTCCAGGCGTTACTCTTGTTAGCTAACCCTGTTAATACCTAGAAAATAAAACAATTACAAATTACAAATATCTCTCAATACAAGTTTGTAGCGTCATATTAGTGGTTTCGCACGTTTCCTACGACTGATACCTTGTCTTTACATCGTTTTATCATCGGAGCTTGCCCTGGATAAGACCCCACCGGAGGTTGTCACAATGTCTGAAACAAGGAGACTCTCTTGTGCGTCAATTCGCATATCGACGCAAATTTATAAAGAGCTTTCTTGAATCTCGTCTCAGTTTATCGACGGCTTGTAGTTGATTCAACAACAACAACACTCTAACAAAGTTTGATCGACGCTTCATGGGGCTCATTACTTTTGGAATATTGGCCGTGGGTGTCATGGGAAAGTGGCTTCACTGGCATATGATTGGACAAATTGGAAATGGAATATTGATATATACTAGGGCTCCGCTAATGCAATTAGTGTTGCGATGTAGATGAGCGTTGTGATTGAAGTAGTTGGTAAAAAGTGTAACTGGGCAATGCAAGGAGCAAAATACTGAAAAATTTTGACGTCAATTGTTGAAAAAAAGCAAAAATCGACTAAAAATCAATAAGAATCACTAATAAACAGAAACGGTTCAACCTACGGACGGACCTGAAATTCTCAGTCACGGTACATCTCAGCAAGATACTTATGTGTGCGAAATATGGTGAATTTCGGGTTGAAACTTTGAAAGTTTCAAAAGTCAGAAGTCTTTTGAAGTTTTGAAAAAATAGAAAAATTTAAAAATCGATTTAAAGAAAACCGATTGGGTCGATTTTGCTTAAAATCGAAGTGGGTTCAAGTTGAAAACACAAATACCTGCCCTCCAAATTTTGTTGAATCGGTGCAGGCGTTTGGCCGCTAAAGTGCGAACAAACAGACAAAAACACAAACAAAAACACACACACACACACAAGAGTGCTTTTTTCTTCAGTAAGTGAAATTGAAGATTTCGCTTCGCTCGCTACGCTCATCAAT
>LVVV01432181.1:0-13857 GCA_001676325.1 Amphinemura sulcicollis
ACTAGGACTTCTATTAGGCAATTTTTGAGATTGTTAATTCTGCTGTCCTAAAGTATTTAGTGGTTGCACTCATGCAATTAGATGTGTAACACTCCCCCCCCCAAAATTGTCAGCGTTCGGCTTAGGTCCCAAGGGCCGCTAGGTGGAGATGAACCACAGTGCCTCTCCCATACTTAAGACAGAAAAGGCTCTATGGCCGAAAGGGACACAGCCTGGGGGGGGAGGCGCAGCCACCAAAAAAATTAGAATTCAAGGCTATTTTTGGAGCAAATCTACGCGTTTTAGGTAAAAATGGTGATTTCCGAAAAACTTTTTTCAATAGTGGTTTCATTACAATAACATTGCGACAAAATATATTGAAATTTTAAATATTGAAGAATTGGTGGGAGGGGGCAATTGCCCCACCAGTGCCTTTTGCACTGCATACGCCTTCGATGCAGTCTTTCAGCAACAAATATAAAGATTTACTCTTTATTATCCTTGAGTTGAAATTTAAGTGCGCAAAAATGAACGAAAAACGCACATTACCCGCTCTTCCTGATTCATGGGGGAGGGGGTAGGCGATCTCCACCCCCCCCTGTATTCGCCCCTGCCACCCCCTTCTTTCCAGCACCGACACCAAAATGATACATACATTCTGTGGCAATTTGGAACAACGGCCTACGTCAAAAATTGATCTATTTGAGATTGATATATAAACTAAAATCATAATTTTTTACTTTATTAATGCATAAAACGTCATTTTAATGGCTAATTATCGCATCATTTGCCTGGATCGAAGATCGAATAAGAAACACGTAACAGTAACAAACAGTTTTATACATTAAACAGTCAATACAGACATATGAGTCCCTATTTCTGATGTTTTCTTACATTCAGGGGGTATGTAACTAGGAAAGCACATGTATGTATGTGCACCATTTTATGTGCTTATTTTTGTCAACCTGCACTATCCAACCAACCCACCAAATGTAGAGGAGCGGCCGCTCCTTTGCTCCAATGGTTGGCGCGCTCCTGACTGTTCATTAAATTCACCTTCTCAGTATTTTCTTAGTATCAGGCCTTGACCAGTTTTACATTTGAATGTTTGTTTTACATACATTACCAAACATAGTAGCTGTTCTGACTGAATCAAAGCACTTTTAAAACTTAGTTTGATTAGGGGTTCTAATTTCTAATCTTGGAGCAATCCCAAAGATACTGATTAATTCAATCTGAAGATGCACACTACAGGCTAGTCCAGATCAGAAATGGGGAAGAAGTAATAAAAAAGGAAACCGATCATCTGGATGGCAATCGGGAAATTTGTTTTTTAGAGATGTCACTCACTACCTCCCAGATAGCGAGGTTACAATATCTGACCGCAAGAAAAGTTAGGATACCTTTTTCAGCAGGCTAAGAGGCAAGTATTTGCCAGAGAAAATGGGACACATACTTAACAAAATAATGATAGTATTGCCCCCCACAGCCAGTTTGGGCCGTACTATTGGTTGAAAACCTATTTTGATGTCTCGGTCGATGCCTCCGTCTTTATTCAATATTGATGATAAAGGGCAAAGCAGTTGATGCAATCTGAACTTTTATAAGATTTTTTAAACTCATGTTTGGTTTACCTAATCTTAGCACTAGTTTTGAAAATAATAATAACTCAAACTGGAGTTTGAATTCTAAGATTACTGGACTGCTTTTATCCGAAGTAAGAAGTACCTATATGCCGCAAAACTTTATGAAAGTTAGTTCTTGTTCTTAGCATTCAAACCCCAGTTTGAGATGGATCCGTAATTTGAAAATAACAACCAAATATCATGGCTTGTGAGTAATGTGGATTAACTCGTCAGAGAGTTATTGCAAACGCAAATTTTTATTGCTTCCATATAATATACAAATTTGAATGAAATTGGATACAATATCAGAAATAACAGATTTCTGCCATGGCACTTTACAAAAGTATTTTAAATTAGGTAGTACTTCAAGTTTATTGTGCCCAAAGGCTGAATAATGAATATAGGGAAAGGTAAATAAAGGACAAGAGCAACTTACTTGAGCTGTGGAAATGCTTTATGATGTAATTTCATAACTGAGCTGAAAGATATATAGTTCTACCACAGTTTCTACCATCTATAATAAATAATTTTTTTACAGCTCCAGAAAGTTGCAAGCTTCTTCTGCATACCATGCTCATTTTAAATTAGGTACAAATTTCATAGTTAGGTATGTTATCATTTATGTTCACGCTTAACATAATTAGGTATCAGTATCTTGAACACCGGGTTAAGTTAGGTCAGTGACCATGTGCTAATATCCTCTTCGGCCTCCTCGTTTAGCGTTTCCACGGCCCCTGCCCCAACCACCACCCTTGACTTCACCAGCTCCTGCACCACCTCTGTCCTGGTGGTTGTTGCTGCCCCCAGCAGCATTGCCCTGACTCCAGGCACCCTGCACTCGACCGCCCCTGTCACCCCCCTGCCAATCCCCACGGCCGCTTGAAGTGCCCGAACCTCGGAAGCCACCGCCTCCGCGACCCCTTCCTCCATCTCCTGGGCACAGGAAAGTGATTGAGTGACAACGATGATTGATGATCTCATATATTATGCTGTGATACGGAAAAATTTGTCACATGAGTATCTGCAATTTTTACTTTAAATTTGTAGGTGGGTGCATTTATCTCGTGCCTCATGTTACATGTTCTCATGTTCTCATGTTATTTTAAATATTACGATGTTGCTGATCATATACTGCTCACACTATCAAGCTAGTCAACCTAATATTTTGTTCATTTCCATAAGTCATTCATCGAACGTGTTTTGACTCACCACCAGTTCGCCGATTCTTCTCCCAGCTGGGCATCTCGGGCGGTGGTGCCTGTTGCTCGCTTGTCCTGCCTCCGCGGTCGGGGACGGCCCCGATGATGACTTTGTTCACCGCCGACTGCGTGTTCTTCCGCACGGTGGCGCTGCTAGTCTTTTCCACGATAGCCAGGTCATCACGTGCCGCCAAGAGGTCGGTCAGGCTTACAGCCGGCTCGAGAAGCATGGCCAATCTTCGGGGTCGAAACAGCGACGTTATTTCGTCCTGATGGTCACGAACTCGTTCCGACCACTGAAGAGGGCAAGGGATCAGGGTTTAACACAATATCAGGGTAGCTGATTTGCTCAAAGTGTTCTTCATGTTGTTCATGTTGACATGTTTTTGGCACTCCCTTAAATACCAAAATGGTCTGTGGTACTGCTAGCCATCCATACTTTTTTATTTATAGGCAAGTTACCTAAAATATAAATCACCATTAATAGTTGGTCTGTTGTAGTATTAAAAATTGTCAATTGGATGACAAATGAGCGTGACACACTGTCTAGTGGTTGGCCAAGCACAAAGACCTTAGTCCTTAAATAAAAAACAGAAAGTTATTAGCAATCACCTGGAAACTCTGAATTGTTACGTCCAGCCGTTTGATCAACATTTGCCGGCGAATACGGTATTCATTTTGAAGCTCAGCCTGGATGGCTGCGAGTGTTTGCCACTGAGTAGCTGATAGAAATCCAGTAAAAAGTGGTGTTCCAACAAGTTCTTTAGGGGCTTTGGCTAGGACTTCTTTAACCTGCAAGATGTGTTATATTAATAGCTTATATTATTATATAAAAAGTAGGTATTTGAACTTAAAAAGATGCTTCTCTTTCATCCATTCATCGCTCGTCAAATATAGCTCTACATTCTCTTACCTTTGTTTCTACTTTGCTGAAGAGAGCTGTTGGAGTTATTTGAGCTGGTGGTTTTGGAAACGTCAGTGCCATTAATATACCTTTCAAATCTGACGCCGTAGTACTTTCATTCTAAAAATAATATAACAATTAAACATGTAGCAACCACCGGTAGATAATGTGATGTTTTAAATATGTACCACTATATATTTCATATAATTGTATTATTCCTAAGTGTATTCTAATGAATAAATAAATAAAATAAAATAAATAAATAAAAATATTAATACGTAAAGCAAATATTTTTAATTTTGTAATTACACCAATACTTACCATGATTACTTCCAACCCTTTTTTGCTTTCAGAATCGTTAACTTTTATCATTCTTGCTGCTTTTAGTTCAGTCAAAAGATAATCCAGGAGCAAAATTCTACTCCCTCGAGTGCTTAATCGCTGGCTTACATGACCTTCCGTCAGAGACTTGTAACCACAGCCAAGTTCCTTCAAAAAGCTACTTAATTCCAAGAGAAATGAACTCGAGTCATCTGGAGACGTTACAGTGTTAACGTGTTCCTCTAAGCTGCAGAGAATTTTTAGGTGGTTAGTTAGCCATTCAACTAGTGCTGTGTATTGCAGAGATTTTGGCCCACCCTCTATGGCCTCGGCAAGGCACATTTCGACAAGAGCTGGTCCATCATATCTGAAAACACAAAAAAAGGATATTGTAACAACGTTACGGTCTGTTTTGATGGAAGGTTTATTAAGCTCAGAATAACACACAACTGAAAAGGAATCCTTCCTAAATCCATGTGATTTTTCCTGAAGAGAACTAAAAAGTTAGGTTATGTGGACAAAAAAACAAATATCGGTCGTTTTAATTACCCAATATCCTTCAGAGATTCTAGGACACAAGCCTCCATCATTTATTTTCTATAGAAGCAGTCTTTTTCAATTTCTAGAAAGTGGAAATACTAGTCAGTGCTTCACCCTGATCTCAATGCACATCTTCGCTTAACACCGGCTGCTCTTCGCCCCCAAACCTGACAGCCGGTCGGCGTTCCGGTCAAAGATCACAGCACGTGGGTCGGTCAGCAGGCGTTGGGAGCGCATCTCCGAAGCGCAGTAGCCAAAAGAAAAGTCAAGAATAGGATCTGTGGCGTAAATGATGTGATGTGGTTTTCAGTTTAACTTATGACACATACATACCTGCTACCTGTCGCAGAAAATACAAGGTATGTAAGGTGGGTTTGATTTTTGAAAATAAAATAGCTACAAAGTTGATTTTGCTAAAGATCATGAAAATAAACCTAAGATCTCTGTTTTAACCTAAGACAAAATTTTTTAAGGACTGGGTCAGCAAAAATTCTCTTAAAAAGAGAGACAAAGAACTGAGAGCCCACATAGCGGACCCTCAAGTCAAAATGCGTGATAGTACCCAAGACACAACGAAGTTGTTGGATAAATTGTACGGCCAACTTCCGAGCTTCACTGACGTTTTCGACGAAGATACTTGGTACTTATTTATAGGTTCCATTGTGGCTGCAGCCTGCGTTCTGGCCTTTTTGCTGTCTCGCATCATAACCATTAAACCAGTGGATTAGAGTAAATATTAAATCCTTTGCAGCAACTGTGGAATGTAACAGAATTGTTAAAAAGGAGATCTGGGTGTTGAGATGGAGGATATAAAAAGATATGTGTTCATTCTTAATTTAATTTAATGCAGATGTTAATTCTCTTACATTGCCCAGAAACTGCAACCTATTTGTCCTGCTGATAGGGCAAAATAGTTTCAAATGGACTAATATGCAGCCTAAATTTAACATAGTTCAATGCATAAATGAAAGGGTTCCACCTACTTGCACGAAACTTACTAAACTTTAAATTTTGTAAGCCACAAATATAAAATTGCCAAAAGGTGTACACGATTGGTGCCCTGCATTAAAATACCTATCAAATTGGGTATGGATGGTTGCATGGCAGCCAAATAGCCTACTTTGTCCAGAATGTCACAGACAAAGCAATTCAAACAAACATCATCCAGACGTTTCAACCACTTGTATTGTGTGTCGTCCAATATTCAACCAGAGCGACGAGAGTCAAAAACCAACGTCCACACATGCCACATAGTTTAGTGGCTGGGTCTGCCTACGTTGGTGTAATTCTCTTGCGTTAACTTTAACGGACGAGCAGAAAGTAATTATCATTATTACTAATCCGAGCGTGTACGTCTTCGGCCTCTCAAGGTTGCAGCAGTGCCATCCAGATGGAATGCCTTTTGCCCGTCACATCAGTTCTTAGTCCCTCCGTTTCCTCTTGTCACGATCGTCTCCGCCCCTACGATCGCGATCGTCCTTGGGCCGCTTGCTCGCACGTTTCGCCTGTGTCAAGAACTGGTCCAGTCCGAACGGATCCTCCTCCGCCTCCTCCTTCTCGAACTGCACGGGCCCGCTACGCGCCGCACTGCGATCCGTGCCACTGAACTCTTTGTCCGGCACGAACCTGAAACAAACAGAAACACAGACACTTGAAACAGAGGCCAAAAACATACTTTTAAGCATGAAGCCTGAGGTATTTCCAAGTCTGAGGCTTTCAAAATAATTTATATCAATCACATTTCTAGAATAACCAGCAGAAGCTGGTCTGTGCCTAGTGTAAATTCAAAAAACAATGCAGCTCCACTGAAAGGAAGATATTTGTTGAAAATACATCCCAATAGAGTCAAGTCATGCCTTATGTTGAAATTGGGCATCAAACACCACCGAAGCACGCGTATCGGAATTACCGGTTCGTCTTGATAAGAGCGTCGAGGTCCTCTCCGTACACCTCCTTGTCAACATTGCGGCTGGGACGGTAAAGATGTGCGCCGAGGGTACCCTGTTCGCGCCATGGCTTGTCGTAGACGTTGTATGACTCTTCATCGCCATAGCCCGAGTCCATGCCCTTGGTGGTGTTGAAGAGGCGCTGGTCAAATTGAGCTTCTCCGGTGCCGCTGCTCTTGGCTGGCAGACCCAGCGCGATCTGCTCGCTGATGTCTCGCTCGCGGTCACGCTGCAGCTTGCCTCTGCGGGGGGAAAGGTGGTTAACAATGCATTTGATGGTATGCACGCATGAGACCTACTTATGTCTTCTGGGCATATGCTGTAAACAAAGGATTCAAGAAAGTTACTACCGTACTTTTGATTTTGATGAAGCCTATCAACCAAACTTTTATGATGTCCAACAATGTTAAGAACGACCCAAACAATCCAATTTGGAAAAATTTAATGGGATTTTAAATTTATTAAGGGATGATATTTAAACTTTCACATTTCTTTTTCTTGCTACAATACTCATGGTTCTACCAAACAAAGAGCAAAGATTTGGCTGTTAGAGTTACCTAGACAGCTAGGTAAATGTCTGCTTACGCACCTCTTGTCCGGAGCCGCCCTGGCAATGTTTCGCTCACGCTGCCGATCTTTGTGCCGATCGTATCGCACCTGGTCGCGTTCACGAGCCTCCTCATCCTTGTCTGCAACCAAAAAACAACGTTAACGTTAGATACATTATATGTTGCAAGTTAATGCAAGAGGCATTTGCAGGCTGCGGCTAACTTCATCAATCCACGTCGACTACTTGAAGTAACAAGGGTGTTCATTTGTTTATTGGCAGTGTTGAAAGTAAAGTGAGTATTCAATGTTCAAGAATTTTCGAGGTTTCTCAAGGTTCCTTGCCAACACTTACCAACGATGGCGGCCGTGCGAATACCGGCACGCTCCTCCCTTGCCTTCTGTGCCAACTGCCGCAGATGCTCCTCCTTCTTCTCCTTTTCTTTCTGAGCCAGCTTCTTCTCGAGTTGTGCGCGCATCTCCACCGCCTCGCGTGCCTTTCGGTCCGCAATGTACAATGCCTCGGCCAACTTGGCAAAGTTTTCATTAATGTGTACCTGCAGATGGCAAATAGGAACCCAGTTTTATCTCCCAAAGAATATATACAAAACCCATCCTTGGTAGCTATTCTTCAAAATCACCACGCAAGAAAAACACCTGTCTAAATATGGGTAAAGTAATTTTTTATGTAAAAAATAAAAATACATCTGTAATTGTAATTGTAAAGAACAACTTGTTAAAAATGTAACAGACTTTCAATAAATGGTGATATCACCTCAACAACATACTGTATCTTATATATTTTGTCATATCCACCTAAGAGCCACCTTTGAATACAACAGCTTTATAAGCAAGGACCTTGCAGAAAAACAGACCTGCTGTAGTCCTCGGCCGTCCGCCGCAAGACGCTTGTCCAGGGGGATCGTGTAGCCCTTGGCGTTCTTCCAGTTGGAGATACATGGCGGTATCTTCCACTCCTTCTGCTCCTTCACTGTGACCTTGCGCGTGGGAGAGTGGAGGACAGGTGCCGGGGGAGACGGAGGCCCTCTCGGGATCTTTTTGTTGATCCTGCAACACACAAGGACTTTATCAAAGCATTTTCTGCAACCTGAACACTTCAAAATTGGAAGCAACAAGTCGATGAGAATCTTGTATATTGTGGCAGAGGTCAACCATTAGTTAAAGATCAATAGCAAAGCATTGGTAGGTACAATGAAAGTTGGAAGAAAAAAGGAAACGCAGCTTACCGTGAAAAAATTAAAAATGGGCTGCGACAGAACTCGTGGATGTGCAAAACGTTTTGGCCCACTGCCTTCGACAGTTAGATGAGAAATGAACAGGTACAGGTAGGTACAGTAGGTAGGTACAGTAGGTAGGTAAGAAAGTGTTGTGCTCACTTGAACTTGGGAGGTTCAATGGGGTCCTTCTGTGCCTCCACCATGCGGATGACCCTCTGCTTAGCGCCGGAGTTGAACGCGGCACCTTGCTGGGATGGCGTGTACCGAATGTACTGCGCGGGGCCCTGGCACAAGAACAAACACAAGCTGGTCAAGCAGAGAAACATTGAGCCGTTGCTCTCCGCGGGTTTAGAAGCGTCATTTGATTTTTTTCACTTTGTTAGGGGAAGGTAGATATCCTAGTTCCGATGTACATTTTATGAGTAATTTCTGTTCCAGAACTACTAACCTTAGAATCTATAATTTATATAATGAAATCTGAATCCTACGGGATATCAAAGACTTGATGGCAAGAACTTGTTTGCCTTTTATTTTTGAATCCTGACTGCCCTTTAGATCAGGGTAGCAATTCTGTAACTGTTACGGTTTCAAAACCTATTGTTTTCACTTTCACTGCCCTTGCTCCAGGGGAATTGAAAAGAAAACAAGAGTTTTTGAATCCAAAATAGGTACAGAACCTCAGACTGCAAAATTCAATAACTTCATCAAAACTCACCAACTTGTCAGCACATCGAACAGGCATGGCAGCTGCAATCTTGGAATGGGTCAACTTTTCCAGTGCTAATCGCGTCTTTTCGGTGGTTTCCTGAACGTCTTCCTCGTTGGGCCGTTCCAGGCTTGGATCATTTTCGGCGACAATTTCCGCAGGTAGCAGATCAGACAGCTTCGAGTAGATGATCTTGTCCTTTCCGTGACCTTGGCGAGCAATCACGTCATACTTGACCTTTCCTTGCGCGTCCAGCTGAACTGCCAAAGCATTGGATGTGCTTTCCTTGCCCTCTTTGCCCATGCTCAGGGGATATTGAGCAACAGCAATCTCGGGGAACGCTCCTCCATCTCCAAAATCCTAAACAAAACCAAGGCACTAAACTTAGGTTTTTCGGAGGTTTTTTGGCATACTCTTCTTGTGCAAAGTACATATTCAACCCACTACTAATATTAAATATTATATGTACTTACGGCAGCATTTCGAGGTATCCATCCTCTTCGTTGACCATATGGAGGTGCAGTTGGACTTGCAACTACTAACGCTGTCACAGGAGGTCGATTTGCACGTTCCTCATCGCGATCCCACACTGACTGCGTAGGAGCCGGAAGTAAACTGGAATAATATGGCAAGAAGTACGAAAATTCAGTAGGCTGAAATAGATAACGTTATGTGGCCGCCACAGGTAAGGATGCTACCAGCCAAAAGATAGGTAACAAATAACAATACTAGATGTATATGGATAGGCACAAATGCATGTTGGTAGTTAACCATGTATTTAAGGTGACACAAATACAAAGAAATTAAATCAATTGAAACCAAGAAACTATATGAAGAAATTTCAGAAAATTACGGTCATGTTGACTGAAACTAATAAAACAAGCTAAGCGGAAAATAAATTTTAAATTTCACAGAAAACAGAAAATGTAGTTGACGAAAGTATTTACCTCGACAGCGACATCTTGATTTCGGAGAGATGGTGTGACGTCAGGCGTACTTTTGTAAAGTGCCAGTTCGGCACGCGTGTGTCAGTCGCGCATGCGTATCTTTGTCGCGTCAACAGATTTCCGTTCGACTTTCGATCTCCTCTGTGAAGGATGGGTGAGCACATGTTGTTCATGTTTAACATTTCTACTGAATTTGGAGAACTTGCTATGCAATTCTATGATAAAACTACGATTTTATAGTTCCACCACTTTTTTAGAAAATTATTATTCTGAAAATTTTGCTGGAGTTGAATTTTATAGGTTATGTTTATTTTTATGTGTATTCTTTCATTTCTTTTAAAGCCGACTTGGTTTTTCAGGAAAAACAAGACAGAGAGTTTCTGGTGCTTCAGCTGCAAAAAAAGTTTGTTTAGAAGCGTCACACGATACTTTATTGGAAGAAGTCGCCCATAATGAAAGCCTTCAAAATATTCCACGTGTCTCTTCAGAAGCAGTTTTGGAATGCATAGACCTAGATGACGAAGCCAATATATCACAAAATACACCAAAAAGGAAAATCAGGAAAAGAAATGAGAATCAAGAGGAGGATACATCACCAAAGGCTCTTTTCGAATGTGCAACTATTGCCGTTTATCAAAAATATAATCGTTTGGACAAACTGGTTTCCGATATTGTTGATGCTGTTAAGGATGCGATCGATAAGGATATTGCAGAAGAACTTCCTAGTGAAATATCTTCTGATTGGTGTTCAAATTTTCAAACCTACATGGTAATTTTACCATCCAATCAAGTTCAGATTATTTTTAATGGCTTGCTAGATGTTATAGACGTAGACTGCGTAACTCCGCTCGAAAAGAATCCCAAAGGTAAGAAGCCAAGAAAGGTGATGTCAAGTGAACGCTCCTTAAAGTCTGATTCTACAGAATTTTCTTTTCCATCAGATCTAAAAAGCTTGAAGATTCTGTCAATCACATCGCAACTGCTAAGGGTCTTTCTTGGGGGAGTACACATTGCTGATCACACTGTCCACACTCATCGAGTCTTACAGTTCTTGAAATGCATGGGAAGATTACATGCCCATCTTGGTCGTCTAGGATCTGCTCTTCTCCAAAAACCATACGTATGTTTGATCTGCTATGTACCTAACTTGTTAATGCAGTAGAATAGAAACTATTAGATTAATATTAGAGAACTAGACATAGCATTAGTGCAACAGTTGGCAATTTTTGCCCAAGATGACTATTAAATCAATATTAAATATTAAATCCGTACGGACCATTTTTTATCCCTCAGGATCACTCGCTGATGTTCTCATTTCTGGGACTGTGTCTGGCTTGGGGTGACTTGCACGTTCTGCTCATCAACTACCGGCCGATCAATGAAATCAACGAGCGGCCCAAGCTGTGCGATCCTGACACAACACCCACAAACCTTTTTGGGCTTCACTCTTACCTGGTAAATGACCAGTGGAGCCTGATCTCGCAAAGGATTACGAACTTTGGCGAGAACAGCTGCAAGCTATTGCTGGTATGTATTGTGACTATTGCAAAAGAGAAATGATTATGGATGTGGGATATGCTGGATCAGAAAGTGGCTCAGCTGAGGAAAACTAAATGTTTTAAATTAAAAAACTTCTGTGAGAGCAAGTTGTGCACAGCAAGGTTCTTGCCTTGTGCTAAAGTAGTTTTGAAAGAGCCAAAGCCAAGTAAAATGAGTTTTATAGTTTAATTTGGCTCGAAAACCATGCAAAGTACATGGTAATTGCTGTTGTGCTGTTTGTGCCATATGTCTTGCGGTTAAAATGGTTCACTAAAGAAGAGTCCGTGCTTGTGTTTCCAGGACAAACTGATTCTTCAGAAACTGAGTGCCATGAGTATGTTTGACGCGGTAGCATGCAAAGATTCCAGCGCGGCTGCTGCTAAGAGTCTGGCTATGAGGCTAGGAGACGACCTCATTCCTAGTGTGGGCATTAATGGACTGTTGCTCACTGAAGGGCTGAACAACAAGCAGACGCTGGCATTGGCACAAAGAATTATTCAACAGCTTAAAACATCCAAGAAATGGCCACAAAATGAGTTGGACATGCCTGGAGTTCAAGAAAATAGGTTTGTAGCTAGCCACATGGTGGTTTATGGTGGTGGTATGATGGTGGTGGTTTATGCATGATGCCTTATTCTGCTTTATGTTTGTGATATGTTTCAAAGTTATTTTCTTTTCCAGACCGTTAATTTTGAGTCTCCTTGTGCAAACTTTTAACGAAATAAACGAGCTTTTTCGTTTGTCCGAACGCAGCGAGGCAAACTTACTGCCACGATTGGTCAAGGATGTAGCGGGATATTTTGATGCTGACACAGTTGAAAAAACAGACATGAAATACCATTCAACAAGTGATATATTCTCAGCAATTGCAACTGACATGTGTCATTGCATTGAAATTCATATAGTCAACAATAGCACCTCAACAGGCACTATTGGTTAGTCCCACAGTTTATTTGAAATAAATAATAATATGACTTTTTTTAATGTAAATATATAATTAATAGATAATTACTTGGTATTAGGTGAAACTAGTTTAAATTACGAAAGCTTGCAATGGACAGTAGATTTTATTATTAAGTTAGCAACTACTGACTCAAAAATGTCTTCCACTCCGGGATCCAAACCCGGGACCTTCAGCTTAAAGCGCTGATGCTCTACCACTGAGCTAAGTGGACACGACACTCTTGAGAATGCGGTTGCATATTAAGAATTGAACCAAGGTCCCCTCGATCTCCGCTAGGGGCGGACGATATCCCACCAAATCAGGTCGTCGCAACCGGCTCCACAAAACGTCTTCCAATTTTGATCTCAAGTGGGAAAATTTGGCAGCTAAATTTGAAAATTAAAGCAGCCAACTATTCGAATATCCAAAAATTTAACTTACAAAAAAATGAGATTTTAAAACTATAAAAAAACCTCTTTGTTTGATACAATTGCTATGCACGTGCATAAAATATGGGACCAAAAATGGCTACCTTGCGACGACCTGGTTTAGATGGAACATCTGTCCGCCTAGCGGATCGAGAAGATCTTGGAATTGAACTATGAGTTTCCAGTAGACCCTACACATAGAGTCCTCGAAACTGAGATGCTATACCACATCTGCTTTTTGACGTACAATTATTACAATTATAATGATAATTATTTTTATTATTATTATTATAAAATTATTAGTTATCATTTTTTGAGTCGGTAGTTGCAAATTTAATAATAAAATTACTTGGTATATTTAAAAAAATTTGCAGGAAAAACCAAGGTTGATTATCGTGCTTTGGATTGCTTGTTGAGTATACTGGCTGCTCTTCCCCTGGAGAATTTAAATGAAAATCTTCAAACCATTGTTCTGAGTTTCTGCTTAGCACTTTTAATCAGTTTGGAGACAGCCTGCCCAGATGATGAAACGTGGAATTCTTTGTCGACGGATCAAAATGTTCAAGACCTCATTCTACGTGAGTTTAATTTAAAAAACAATATTAACTGAGAAATATAATAAATAAAAAGCAGTATAAATTATGTGTTTTAAAACATCGCATCCTTTTCTCAGGGCTCTTAGATGGTAGGAATGCACCTAATATCACCAGGTACATGAAGATCGGATTATTTCTGCGCTGGCTGTCGAAGACCAAGATCAAACGTAATGAATCCCATTGCCGGAAACTCCTGGAGCTCTTGTTCAGCAAGAGTCTGATTGACATTCGCTACTTGGAATCATTGGAAGTTGGAGTTCCTCTACTCTTGAGAGATGGAGATAAGGAAGCAGAGACTACTCACACTGTCCATTTCGAAACCGCTATTGCTCTATTGCAGACTATAAACAAGGTAAAAAAAAAAAACATGGTGATCTCACAATTTATAACAACCTATAAG